>VWZT01015647.1:835496-845668 GCA_013397055.1 Pachycephala philippinensis | reverse complement strand
CTTCTTCCTTCTACCAAATAGCTGGAATAAGATAAAATGTATTTATGACAAACTCGTAAGCATTTTCAGGGTGAATGCCTTGTTTTACAGATAAACAGGCAAGGATCTGAAAAAGACATGGCTCTTGGGTTCGGGTGACAAAAATCCCGCTTTCTATTGATGTCAGCTCACTCTTTCCTCTGGAAAGGATAGGGAATGCTCAGCAGGCAATGATACTGCTCTGCAGGGAATGATGAAGTGCAGTCTAACGATATATTCTTCTGGTAGCCACAGTGCTGTGCTTTCCATTTGTCTGGATAGAGCTTTACTATTCACTGAAGTATCTGCTTTCTGGAGTAGATTATGCATGCAGAGAAAACAGTAAGCATGAAGTGGAGGTGTTCTGATCTTGTGTGGGGTCTTGCCATCTTTCTCTGCATCCACAGATAAGAGCAAAAAGTAAGAATAAAGCTCTTGCTTTAAAAAACATTTTCACATATTCATAAAATAACCAAAAAGTGTGATATTCTGGTGGAAAAAGAAGCTCTCCCTCTCGTTTTGGCCTTGAAAACCGCAAAAGGAAGTGAAAGAGACAGCGAGCCCTTCAGTGGGTATGTTGTGCACTTGGGTGGTGGCTCAGAGGATATAGCAGGAAGTCAGCCCGGTGTAGAAAGAATCTCTTTTGACCTAAGGAGAAAAAGTGAATCCCTAATTTCTTATCAAATGCTCGTAGATGTCTTCACGGGTAAGTAAATAAATTCCTGTATATAGACAAGAATCCTTCAGAAAATTAGGGTAGGGTATGGATGTCACCTGTGTTCTGGTGTTTCCATAGAGCTTCTTTCCTTAAGGCAAATATTTAATGCAGCAAATATTTAACTGAAAAAGTACTCAGGGATTTGTTCACTGAGAAACAATGAAGGACAAAAAGAAAGGGGAAAAAAAAAAAACAAACCCAAAAGCAGTATTCTATTCTGTCAGCAATGTGATTCAGAATTAAATACCTGCCTGCAGTTAATTAGGATTGATTGTCTGTTTCTAAATTATGCATAGGAAAAGCAAAGGTATTACTCAGTGGGGTTAATCAGAAAGTTGTGAGAGCAAGTTTGAAGTTCTTCATTCTGCAGCCAGGATTTTACATACAAATGTAACAGCTAAATATCCTGTTTTTCTGAGGTACTGAGTTTGAGCTCTTCTGAAAACTGCTTCATTAATTTACTAGTCTGAATATTGGATCTTTATTTCTAACTTTAGGCATGTAAACCAACAGATTCAGGTATATAATTTGGTAGATTAATATCAGTAAGTACATTTCTAGGTATTTTAACTATTTTCAGAAATCTAGAAGCCTATGTATAAAAAAATTGGTTTCTGCCCCTTTTCAGCGTGTGAAATTGTCAGTAAAAGCGAAATGTAAGCTGAGCAAATGGTGTCTGTGGACAGCTGAGGTTTGTGCTGCAGTGAAAGTGTGAGGTCTAGAATGCAGTAATTAGAGAGGGTAGTCAATACTTGTTAATGAAGGCAGTGCTTGTGATCTGTCTTTGAAGGGGGAGCAGAGCAGTGCTGCCCTTCCTGCAGTGCCTTATTGACCTGCTACAGCAGCCACTCTCTGCTTGCACGGCTCATCCTGGAATAATGGACATGCTCTCTTGAACAATAAATAACCTATTTCCCAAAAGTGCTGGAAGTAGTTCAAGAAAAATGCATGGTGCTTGGGACTGCAAGGTGTATGGGTACATAATGTGTGTGTACAATTACAAGGGATTTTGGTAGGATTTACAAGATCCAATAGTGGCTTTTTCAGACCAATTTACCCATTTTTTTAAAATGTAACTTTCATTTTTTGTTAAATAGATCAGTCGGAAGGATTTATGCATAACTAGAATGAGGGAAATTTAGTCTGTGAACTAATTTCGCTGCTGTGAAAGGATAATAAATGAAATATGAGGCAATTGGCAGAGAAGCTTCAGAAATGTTTCAGTGATTTACTTCTCTGGGAAAGACTGCTGCCACGTAATTCCATTAACTGTATGACAGGGCTGTGCAGTAGCCAGGAGTGTCGATGCCCCTGAATTTCCATTTTGTCCACTCCTTTATTTGTGCTGTTCCCATGAACTGTTTGTCTGCGTCTTTCCCGGGGTGCCAGCTTCTTGGAGGTGATCAGAATAGTCGGCTTGTGGTGGTGACCTCTGCTTTATTGTGGCTGTCAGAGCGAGTTTGCGAGGATCAAAGGTGGAGAAAGGGGGTTCCATTAGAAAATGAGTCTTTGCATGGCATTTCTTTCAAGGCTGTTCGAAATCTGGCTTAAGATGAAGAACGTGCCACTGAGGTCTCTGCTATGCTATTTAGTTCCACAATTATGGAAGAAAGTACTAAAGATGGAGAGCTGCTCATTTTCCCATGAAAAGGGAAAACAACCACTTATTTCCTTTTGGAGCAAGGTAAATGAAAGGGAAAACTTTTGGGAATTTTTCTGTGAAATGTTAATAAATTGTTTTAACCTATTTTATTCAGTGTAGGTATTGTTGGCCTGAGCAGGAAAAACAAGTACAACCCCCCCCCAAATTCTGCTTCATCAATTTATCATGCTTTTTATGCTTATTAACATGATTTGGTAGTGATCAAGGCTGCTCTCAGAAGCTCTTACAGCACTCTACAAACATGCTGGGTAAGATCCTGATATGTCACATTACTCAAGAGCTGCTTTGCATAAAGTAAAACATTCCTTCCTTCCTTCCTTCCTTCCTTCCGCTGACTCCTGGGCTCACAATGTTCATGATTTCCGAATGTATCACTTGGAAGCCTGAGCTGACCTATATGGATTGACTTCTGTTCTTCTTTAAAAATGCTTCAGGTATTGAAAATATTTTATTTCTCAGTTAATACTGGGAACAGTGAACACTTAATATCCTACTAGTGTTGTAATGGAAATGTCTTTTTGGTAGTGACTTCTGTCAGGACTGTTCTAACTTAGCAGTTTCAGGATGGTCAGTGACAGACCACTGGTGCTGGTGGTGGGCTTTAGATTGCCAATCTAAATCCAATGGACATTTAAAAAACTTCTTTGCCGTGGTGTTTGCAAGATGGCCACATAAACCTGAATGGGGTTGACCCAGTAGTGGTATATTGAAACCACTTGTTGATCTCTATTTATCAATGGTTTTCTTTGTTGATGATTTATGTTCTGGTGTTCACAGTCCTTTACATTTTCTGCACTAAACTGAGTGTGGTGGGATCTGAACATGGACTCCACTTCAAATATCACTTCTGTGCTCAAAGATAGAGGGTTAAGATTTCAGCCAGGCCAGAGCCATAGGAAAGGCACTGTCTTTTACACTGGTACATCTGGAGAGAGTAAAAATGGTAGGAAGTCAAGTTTTTGAGTACACACCAAACATCACCAAAATTTAATACTGCTTTTCAGACTTACTTTTCCACTTGTTCTCTTTTTGGTAAATCTGTTCACTGTACTTGAAGTGTAGATGGGGCCTTGTTTGGGAAAGCGTAACCTCAAGGCACAAATCTTATATAACTAAAGAACGAGCTACATTGGTCTATCTATACTTTTTGAAAGATGAAAAGCCTTATTTAGATTTAGATATTTCCTCTCTGCTGTCTCGCCGGAACCATGAACCTTCTCTTTCGATGGGGCTGTGCATGATTTGAAGCAAGGAGGGAAGAAAATGATGTTCTGAACAAGGCCTTTGTGCCATTGTAGGAGTTCTGGGAAAACAGCATAAAGAACTGATGTTCTGTGTATGAAATACCATTTTCAATGGAAAACGTTTGCTTACAAGAAAGTATATTAAAGTAATGTTGCTCATTTCAGTTCTGTAAATTTTACAGAAGCCAGGCTGGGGTGGGAGAGTTCAGTTTTGGTTTTGTAAATCCCAAAAACAAAGTGCAGATCACTGACACACTTACTGTTTCTAGATGAAGTGATGTCTGTCACGCATTTGAAAAAAACAACCTTCCCATCTTCCTAAGCTGCTTCTTGTATGTCTGAAGTAACCAGGACCAACCAAGCCAACTACTGTCAGAGAACTGCAATATGCACATGGTGGGGATATAAGACAAGTTAGTCTGGGTTTTAGACTCAATACCTTTCAGTTTCCATGCTCAGCCTCAGCTGTTGCTGAGCCCTTCCTCAGCAGGGGAGGTTGATGTAGAAGGTGTGAAGGCAGCTGGCTGCTCCTTCTGTGCAGCCCGTGTCTCTCAGGTTCTCCCAGAGACACCTTTTCTGCAAAGTTCAGTCTGCCTAGGTGGTTCTGTCATGAGCTCATTTTTTTTCTTTTTTATTGTTATTTCTTCTTTACTTCTGGTTTCTTTAACGATCTGGTGCAGAGCTTGCCATACATGGCTTTGTACAAGGCACTTTCTGGCTCAAATGTTTCTATTCTCTCCTGGTCTCCCGGGACTCTTGAAGTCCTTTTATTTGAGGTATCTGCCACAGTTCAAGAAGTCCTAGCCCTGTACTCTTTTGCCTACTGCCTTGATACATGATCTTCCTGTGAATTTTTGTCTTCAGGATCCTGACATTGCCTAGAAATAGCTCATGGTATTCCTATTTTATTTTTTTTAATCAGACTGCACTATAACTGTAAGATCTGTGGAACATAAAGGCTGTGATACACAGCACTGTAACTGCAGTGAGAATCAGATTTGATGAAATACAGTCTTTATGTAGTGAAGGTTCCCAGTGATCACCCAGATATCTCAGATAATAGCTTGGGGTTTTTTTGTGAAACTTGTGTCCATTTTAAAACAAAAAATAAAAAAATAAAAGTAAGCATTCCTCATTAGTACTTTATGTCTCTAAAATGGTCAAAATGAAACCAACAAGCCAGTGGCAGTGACTGCAATTAGGTTTATTTTTAAAACTTCCGTCTTTCTCTTGAATGTATTCCAGATATGTATTCTTATCTTCAAACCTCCAGAAGATACAGTGAGCATCTGATAGATAATTGCAAACTTGATAAATTTTCTTTGCACGTTTACACATCTTGAACTTTTAAATATCATTGTTGTATATGTATTAGTACAGCAGAAAGGATGGGCTAAGAAGCACATCTTTTATTAAGAAGGCACTTTTTAACTGAGTTTTGCAGTGTGACTGTTAATTTTATTTTATTTTTTTTAATTTCTCTTGAATGTAGTCAAGCCACTCTGTACCTATGGAAAGCTTCTTCAGTGTCCTATTCTGTCCTTAGTTTTTCTCTCTCCTTCTGTGTCCCTTGATAAGACTCTTGAGGCTGAAGTAGGATTGTGAGGTTCCTGTTTCACGGACCAGTTTGTTCTGTAAATCGAAAGGTAAATGGTTGGCTGGCTACTTTTTCATCAGGAAGTTTATACTGCCTCAGAGATTTATCTGTCACTGAAAGTAACATCCGTGCTGATTGCTCTGAAACAGCAGTGAAATACAATAACCATGATTGAATTGCTGCTGTTGGGATAATGGTGGAAGGGAATACTATAAAATAATGAACTGTCAGGTAGCAGTGGAATTCTGCCCTTTGTTTAGTATAATGTTTGTCATTTCTGGTGGCTTCTACTTTTTGTCATGCTTGCTACATAGGTATTTAAGCTTTTGTAACAATATCTGATGATAGTCATCTAGTCTTCTGGCAGATTATCACTTTCAGTGCCGAGTAGCTCCCCACACACATTGGGTACTCCTCACCCTTGTTACTACAAAGGAACAAAATTGCATCTGCCTCTTCCCTCAAAAATGGTAAAATTCAGGTCATTTGGTTGCTTCTGATTCAAGAGAAAGGGTAGCAGAATTTCTGGCTGAAAGTTTGTAATCTGGAATAAATGTTTCCTGCTTGTCTTGAGTGGTTAAAATGAATGTCAGCTGATTCTGGGGGTGTTAAAGGACGTGACACTGTGCTTATGGATCTGGGTTTCTTCCTGCACCTGTCTTTGCTATGCTTTTCCCAGCTGATACTATATGGGATATATTTGAAACCTAAGTGCAGATGTTATATAATGAATCACTTTTTTTGTCGGTTTGGGCACCTTTACCTCGCTTCTTCCTCCATCACCTGTTTGAGAGGGTTTCTGTTAAACTCTCAGAAATATCACAAAGGTGGTTTGATCATCCTTCATGTCTCTTGATATCAACGCTGTGGCATACAGACAGGTTTTTCTCTTAAAAATAGTTAATCTGAAAAAAGTAGTTTAGTTTCAAGCACAGTGTTATATGAGGAAAAGCTTGCTACTTTTTTCTTGTTTTTTTTGTTTCTTTGGTTAGGTTTTTTTACTAGATTTAGCTGTTTTAAGTCCTAAAATACTTGTAAGCTTATCAGCAGTGCTTCTCTAAAATATCAACAAATAGTATTGCTGAGAGCCCTGTACATGAATAATCTTAAAATACTGAGAGAAATGTTATATCTGCTGTCTTCCCAGAAGCCCCGTGCATCACCCAGTAAAAATAGATTAGTGATGATATAGTAGTAGCAACATTCTCAGTCTAGAAGTTGTTCCCTTTGGAGTGGGATGTGCAGAACTAAATCCAGACAGGCACATGGGAGACTGGCAACTCTGTGGGTAGGGATGTGAGCAGGAAAAAAGCAACATCGGCTGCATTTTTGGAATAGCTCTTTTGATGCTGAACCTGGGAAATCATGCGATGACTTTTAACAGAATTCCCGGGATCCTGGAAATTCGCTGTCTTCTCAGTGGAATTTTTCCATACAAGGTCAGTATTTAAACTCCCTAGTGGCATTTTTCAAATATACTTTTAGAACAGCTAACTCTTTAAACTTGGCAGAGGCAAGCAGCTGCAGCCCTGAAATGATCCTTGGCAGTTGATTACCGCTTTCCCCAGCTGGCAAGTTTTCCTGTTGTTTTCCTCTTCCCTTTTGTGTCGGGCAGTTGGTGATATTTATTTGTCCTCTAATGGCAAAGCAGTTTCCTTTATCCCATATAAGAACAAAGTCTGATTTTTATTTTGATTCCTAAGTCCCTTCTTTTTTTTTTTTCCCCTCTCCCGTATGACTGCCTAAAAACACCACAGGTGCCATCAAGAACTGCATGTTCATTTTTCTTGCCTTATAAATATCTGCACAGCCTCAAGTAATTAATGAAGAAAGGGGAAACCTGTGTTCATAGTCAGTGGGACTATTAATGATGGGGTTTATGCACACAGAAGTCTGCATAGAGAATTAAGGAATATGTTGAGGACAAAAAATTTATTGTAGAGACAAAGATTTTGTACTTAGATTTCTTGAAGCAATTCAGTAGCTTACCATAGGAATTTTTTTAATGTTCTCCACGCAGGATATCATACAGCAATTCCATCGTTGTTTCCTGTTTAGATTACCATATTTCCCAGATTTCTTCATTAATAGTTTTCTGTTTGTTTGGTTTTGTTTTTGTTTTTTTCTTTTCCTTCAAAGCATCTCTGTGACAAATGCAGATGTCTGTAAACTGGTTTTGCACTTGAATGTGAGAAGGACACAGTGGTGAGAGTGAATTTTCTTCTTTGGAAAGGAGTAATGTGTCCTAGTTTCTAATGGAGCTCATTTATCTCATAGAAGGTGAAGCCACCTTTCTGAATGGAAAGGTTTATTAAACTAACTTTACATGTTTTCTCTGATGTCTTCTTCATAATCTATGATCTCTTGTCTAAACTTAATCTCTCATCTAAACTTAAACTCTCTATTGTCCCAGAGTACCCCTGTAAGCTATTCCTCTCTACCCTAAATAAACTGTGCAAGATTTAATAGTCAGCCAAAAGTAAAAATTCTAGAAGAGTGAAAAAGAGTCCAAATTAGTTTTTTTCCATGGTATGAATGGCATTGTTTGAAGGGATATTTTAGCAGCTGTGAGTATTGTTAGTTTCTAAATTCCCTGGGGCACCGCACGTGTCACCATTTGGCATATGACTTTAGCTGAAGTCCAACGTGGTGCTGCACTTCATCTATGGAAATTGTCTGCAAACTTCTTCTCTGTGAATAATGATAAACTGGTACTGCTATTATGTTTTCCTGCTTTTTCCTAATCCCTGCCCCTCTCTGAATGATAGCCAAAGAACCCAAACCTAACATGTTACTCTGACATTTATTATGTCCATTTATTTTTATACAAATAGTTGTGCCATGCCTTCATACACCAAAAATGTAAACATTCTTTCCATTCTATGAAGTTACTGAACTCAAAAGCTCTTCAAAGGACCCTTGGGAAAGAAACCCACCAGAACAGCTTTGCCAAGTTCTTCTTGTCTCTTTCTTTGTTTATGTTTTCTTTCTGTCATGTACACAAACAGTTCAGGACAGGGAAGAATTTAAAACTCTTGAAACTTAGCAGATGGAGGCAGATAATGACTAACAGTTACTGATGAGGTTCTTGTACTTCTAAGTAAAGCAATTTGCCCAGAGGTAAACTGGTATTTGAGCTTAGAGGAGAAGCCACTTCATGCAGTTGTACTTGCATTTATGGAATGTTGCCCTTTGGGTATGGACAACATGGTCAGGTAGTGATTCTGGAGGTGGCTTTGATTCCCAAAGCACTTTTAGTAATCCTTTGGAAGACACTGGTCAGATAGGGCAGACAGATTGCAGCTATTTCCTGGCAGGCAGGAAAGAGAAGGAATTCCTTTTTCTTGGGTTAACACTGACATTGATACTGTTCCATACTGCTGCTAACTACCTGGACAATGGAAAGCAGGGCATTTCAGCAAGTTTGGGGAGGATATTACATGGAGAGGGAGCAGTTGACATGGGTAGGTAGGGTAGGGATGCTTTTCACAAGGACTTTGCCAGACTGGAAAAATGGATTGAAACTCCCTGGTGTTCGTCATGGGCAAAATAAAGTTTTAGTGTCCCTGTTGGAAAAATCTCTGTGCAATAGCAGAAGCTGGTGTTTGGAGAGCAATGCAGATATGGGGAGCTAATGAGTTAATAACGTGCCTTTGTTCACCAACTGTGTTGGGTCATGGAAACTGAGCCTGTTAGTGGTCAGGCTACATCTGGAGTATTGTCTCCAGTTTAGATGGATATTAAGAGGAAATTCTTTACTGTGAATGTGGTGAGACGCTGGAAAAGGTTGCACAGAGAAGTTGTGGATGCCCCATCCCTGGAAGTGTTCAGGGCCAGGTCGGATGGGGCTCTGATCAACCAGGTGTAGTGGGAGGTGTCCCTGCCCATGGCAGGGGGGCTGGAACTAGGTGATTTTTAAGGTTTCTTTCAACTCAAACCTTTTTATCATTCCTTCAAAACAAAACAAAACTGCACGAGTTGAGGCAGCAGGTAGTGCAGCTTGAGTGGTGCAAGAGTAGACCAGAGGGGGTCTGACAACGCTTGGTAGATTGCCTGTCGTGATCTGCAAATGTTCCTGTAAGAGTGTAGATGCCTGGCTGTTTAACTGGAAATAAAAATGGCCCAAAGCACGGGCCTGCTGAAATAATCTTTGTTGTTGGTTGCAGTTCTTTGTAAGGCAAATAAAGTAGTTGTTCTGCCTCCTAAAGGAGAAAAATATGCACAAACTCCTTTGTCTTGGATAGCAAAAGGAACCATGCTGAGTGTTGTGGTCGTGATTGATGCTTCCTCTAGTTCAGCACCATAGCTGCAAGAACTTAATTCATATTCTCATTGAATATACCATATAATATGTGATATCATATCTTGAGACTTCTTTGTTTTTTTAGTTACTGTGGACTTCTGTCCTGGAGGAACTGTAGACTTAAGATAGAATTTATTCTTGCATAGTCATTTTTCATTTTTCCTTCTAAGAGTCCAAGTACATAATAAAATAACAGATAAGGTGATAATGAGCTCTAGGATCCAAATCTTGCAAAAATGTATTCCTCAAGGTGGAGCAGCAAATACAAGCCTGTTGTAGCTGGGTATTTATTTCCTTGATTTTGAATTGATTTCCCAGGTTCATGCATCTGCTTTGAAAGTCTTATGAGAATATCATCATTCAAATAAATAGTTTCAGTTCTGGAAGAGGTAAAAAGTAATCATTTCCAACCCCTCCCCCAATCCCTCCCCACAGTCTAATGTCAGTCATAGTAGCTGATAGAAAAGCTTAACAAAATATTCTGACAAATGCCTTGGACACATTGCAAGACAATAAAGATGTTCAAGCCCTGTGCAGAAGAGACCAAAGAAATCCTTGGAGAAGACATAACTGAACAGTTTTTTCGGTTGATGGTGGTGGTGTGGAGTTTGTTTGTTTGCTTGTTTTGG
>VWZT01015647.1:795205-835439 GCA_013397055.1 Pachycephala philippinensis | reverse complement strand
TTTTTTTTTTTTTTTTTTTTTTTTTTGTTTTTGTTTTTGTTTTTTTTTTTTGTGGTTTGTAAACACTTTCGTTACTTTTAGTTTTTAAAGGTGTAAGTGTATACCACAGAACTGTTCTGGCTGCAGTTGGTCTTTCTGTGTGCAACTCATTTCAGAGTCATAATGAAGATGCCCTAAACCATAAAAAGATTAGGAAGCAACTAAAGAATAAGTAGCAATGTTTGCAGCCTAAAATGGTGAGTCAGAGTCATGGGTGCATGTGGCCATGGACTTGGCAAAATGCTGGGCAACTGTTCAGAATCTGCAGTAAAGGGAGAGGATCCCAAATTAAAGTGGGTATCTTTTTTGTGTGTGTAGGGGTGCTTTCTTTTTTTCTTTTTTTATTTTTCTTTAATGGCATTGCTCATCTAAACACTTCTTTATTTAAAAGCAAATTTAGAAAAAAGTTCCAGTGTGCATTGGCTAGATAGTAATATAGATAACATGAAGATTTTGGCACAAAGTAAACCTACAGTAAAGAGCTTTTGTTCTTGTTTAGCTCTGTGAGTAATTTCCACTTTATTTGACTCTTGCTGCATGAAAATATCTTGTGTGCTGCCACTGCTGATTAATATTTTACCATTTTAATTCAGAGGGACACGTACAGAATGTACAAGTGTAAGGGCAATCAGATGTTGACAACCTGATGTGATTTGATCATGATTAATAATAACTCTGCAGGGCCTGGCTTGTTTGTAGCCTTCAAACCAACCAGCCAAACAGCCTCACCAGCAGCACCCTCCCCCCCCATACTCTCACCTTCTCTGATATTAAAAAACTTCTGTTCTTATGTGCATGTCAGTGTTCTCTAGCAGCTCCTCTTTTGCTTTCTTGCTTGCAAATCTGAGCCAAATGATGGATTGGACTGGAGCTTCAGTTTTTGTTATCAAATTTTTCTGTTTCAAGGAGTTAGCTTTTTTTTTTTTTCCAATTGGCTGCTCTACAGAAACTGGATATTGAGTAGATGAGGGTAAAATTCTGCTAAGCTACTGTTTCCAGAATGTCTGAAGCTTTGCCCCTTTTGCTGTGATGTAACGTATGAGCAACAAAATCTAACCCCAAAATATTCATTAATTTTGGCTGTTTATTTAAAAGTTTTTTGAATATAATCAAACATAGCTATTGTTCTGTTCCATTCCTGGAAATGGGAGAGACCGTAGTGTGAACACGGAAACATTCCTCTGAACACACATAACACTTCTGCTTATTTTGGGTTAGAGGTTGGTAGCCTTCCTGAATCAGCATTCAGTGGAGATCCTTGCTGTCTAAGATGAGAGAGAAAAAGGCAAGAAATGTTTGCTATCATGTACTGTGCTTAATACATAGGCTTCCTGTATATCCCAAAAGAACTCAGATCTTTCTGCTTCCAAATTGAAGCATCATAATCCCTCAGATCTCCAGAGAGATCACTGAGGAAGACAGTAAGGCTTCTTGTGGTTCACAGTGTCCTCACAGTCTAAATAATTGTGATTAGAATCTCTTACAGCTACGTATCTAGTGTTTCTCGAGCTCTTTGTGAAAATAAAATGGATGAATTTTCCTTTTTAAAATACAACGTTGAGCAGTCTGTCCATTGAATAGGTGACATAGGTGTTTCTGTCTGCCAGCTGCTGCTTTAGAGGGAGGTGGCAGACGTACAGGATGTATGTTGTGTTCAGAGGAATGTACTTGAGGTCAGTTTGGCAATCATCCACTGCTGCTGTGCTGTGTTGAGTCAGCTGGAGTATTTATATCCATTTTTAGCATCACTTCTGATAAATCACAAATGTAGATGTCTTTGCTGTGACAAATCCATGTCTTAAATTTGAATGTGATAGATTTCTTCTGAGCTGGGGAGTGGATGCATTTTGGAGATCGGTTGTTTTGGACCATGTAGGACTGAAATGAAAATCTTTTCTGGGGTGCTCTGTCTCCATTTTGTGGCTTCCAGGTATGAATGTCAAACTTAATAAAGTTTCTCCTTGTTATGGAATAGAAGGACTGATTAACAGCTGAATCTGAAACCTATTAGACTACAGATTTTACTATATGGTGTCCCATGATAGTGTAGGATTGCCTTAAAATTAGATATTAAATTACGATTTTCTGAAGCAATGAAACTAGACTGTTTCAAGATCCAAAAAAACCCCATTAACAGTCTTACAATGTAGCCTTAATTATTTGTCATAAAAAGCTTAATGAAAGCTTAAATAAAATAACATAAGTTTAAATAAATGGCAAAGTAATATATGATATAATGTTACTGAATTCTAAGTAATTGTAGTCCAGATGAGTTAAGTGCTCTTTGCAGACTGTCGGATGCAGGTGTTTTCCTGTTGATGACAGCAATCACTCCTAATGGTTAGAGTGCTGAAGCCAAAGGTAACTCTGCAAAGTGAAAACCACAATTTTTCTTTCATTAATTTCTGTTCAGCTACCACTTCCTTCTATAACTTGAAATTTCAAGAAGAAAGACTGTGGAAATTTAATGTTTCTGCTGTTAAAGTTGTAGGAGGTTGCTAGAAGTAATATGACCAAAAAGATCATTATAATTCATACTGAGCTGTCAAATTATCAAATTATAGCTTCAGAGCTTGAAGGAAAGGGTCAGAAGGGTTTCTGGGTGAAATAGGGGACAGTACTGAGAGATGATGATGTTTAAACTCCATTTTTTCACACGAATGCTGAGGATCTTAGCCCTGCTAGTAGTTAGAAAATGAGAGAGTGGTTGATTTACTCTGGTAGCATCAGATAGCTTTCTACTGAAGAACCATGAAAAAGTACTGTATTCTTTGTCTTCTATTAAGCTGAGAGAGGTATAGTGCATATTTCTGATGATGTCGTTTTCTCATATTTTTCTTGCCAGGATGGATTAGAAATGCCAATTATGCTTCAGGGCTGGGTGTTGGACTGTGTAGTCTCCTGTTATGTCTTCTGTACGTGTCTTTATAGAACTCTTATTGATCATTAAATATCAATTTACTGATGTATAACTTCTCACACTTCATGAAGCAATAGTACAGCAGACACATACTGCCCTTTTTATTAGAACTCCTAGTTCCTCCTGTTGTAAAAAATATCAATTAAAGGAATGGACTTCTAAAGAAGCTGCATGGAGTGGGTGGTGTGACAGGTGAGTGTCCGTCTGTCTAGAAGGCTGCTGGCATCATCCATGCCCAATGCTATGGGATTTTATCTTAAGAGTTTGGTTTGGTTTTTTATTTTTATTGAAGCATGGTGGAAATTGTCAAGTCTTTTTATTCTGCCTGAAAATTCTCTAGTACCATTTCAATAATAGAACAGTCAATGCAAAAAAGAGTCAGGAGCTTTTGGCAGTCAGGGTGTGCTTGTTTCTGTGCTGAATTTTGCATGGTGCAAATATGTAGCAGGAGACGGGTTGGAGGCCTCCTGCTGAAGTTGGGTATAAAGAGCACAAGGATGAGAAGCAAAAATGAATGAACAAATTACAGGACCTGTCTTGTTTACAAGTTTCCTGCTACAGGAAAATAATAACTCACTACTAGACAGTGTATTACTGTAAAAAAAAATAGTGAGGCTACAAGTGGAAGTAAATTATAGAAACCTTTCTGTGAATTTATTCATGTGTTTCTAGCTCTTCACAAACTAAAATACAGGACTGCTCTTCTACACTGAGTGACAGACATTCTGCATTGCCAGAGCTGCTCATTATTTTCTTACAAAGTGAGAGTTCCTAAAAGGGCTTAAAGGTGAGACTAGAATACAGCTCCCATAATGTGGAATATAAAATAGCTATTCTTGATGGTGCTGAGACAAGCGAATCCTGACGTGTAAGGATTTTTTTTTCCTTTTAAAGAAATATTTTAAAGATACATTTCCTTTGACATAGGTGCCCACTCACACAATCTGCTGTTAGTATGTGTTGAAATACTTTTCGTTGCTTATTTCCTGAGCTATGCCACTAAGTTATGAAATTCAGAACTTCCTTTTACACAAAATTAGTTGATAATGCTCATTCTATGTCCAGTTTAAGGATTGCCTCCTAGATAAGTAGGCTTACTTGCACAAAATCACTGGAATGTAAGGATTTCTGCTTGTGGCACTGGCATTCCTATATAAGGCATGGGTAGCTGTAAGTAAGTGTCTTTTGGTTTTGTGTTTCTTTTTTTTTCTTTAATACTTTACTGGTTTTTAAGTAAATATATGTCCTCTGGGAGAGTCTCAGAAATATTTGAAAATCAAGATATACGTAGCTTTTCTCATTCTGGCCTGTAGCTGATATGTGTATAGATCTCTCTTAAAGAATTAGAAATCAGCAGGAGGCCAGTAATTCTCTGATAGCCTGTGACCAAACTTCTCTGTGCCAGAGTGAATCTGTGGTCTAGATCTAGTTTTTCTGCTGATATCAAAAAGAAAGGTTGTTTCTTGCTGTTGTTGAGGACCAAGTCATCTGCCAATGTCCAAGGGCAGCTGCACTAAACCAGATTCTTATGGCTTGGATGAGCAGCAGCGGAAGCAGAACAAGAATGTGTTGATCCAAGGCAGTTACCCTACAAAGAGAAATAGAGGCTTGTGACCTTCCTCATTGCACACCATGGACTTGTCTTCAAATTTGAACTTAGTTTCTGACACTTTCCTGACCTTTCCTTCCTATTTTTCTGTCACATGCAGTCCGAGAATGATGATGATCTTTGAAATTATGGATGGAGACAAGGGGGGAGTGTCACTATGGCCCCCCACATCATTACATTGCAGTGCATTGCCAAAGGTTTTGTTTGCCTGAAAGCAAAGTTTAGGTAATACTTACATTTTCTAGATTGCTGTTTAAATATATAAACATGTATTTATAGGTATATTTATATACTTCAAAATATAAAATATATCCTAGCTGTTTAAAATGTAAGTACAGGCAGACTGGATGGAAAATATTTCATTGTAGTGCATATATATGCTATATATACACATTTGCACTATATTGTATTCCTTGAGGAACACTGAAATGCAGTCAAGTATTCATCCCTGTTGGTACTGCATTCTTTTGGCTCATTTTTCTCACCAGTGCAAAGACAATCAAAACTTCAGAAGTGTCTCCAATTTTTTTTTTAGTGAGCAAGATCAGTTTATTAGTTCTGTTTTGTGCACATGTGTCAGCCTTGCTCATTTCTCAGGATGTGTGGAGTCTTTCTTTGTAGGTGCGTCTTGATTTATGCTGTTTATTTTTTTTTCCTTATCCTTTTGTGTAGTAAGTGGAATTAAAGGCAAACTATGAAAAGTCTAGGCCTTTCAAGATACTGCAGTGACTCATGTGCTAATATTCTTTTCTGTTTCCTGGTAGCAAAATAATAAAATCCTTGCAAGATCCCTCTTTGTTGCATTATATGTTAGTAGCAATAATAATACGAGCCTTCACGAAGTGCTTGCTGCCAGTAATACTGCACAGCAATAGGCTGTACTAGGCTGATTACTTTTACTGAAAAGAATCAGAAATAGAGATAACCTGCTGTGTGCCTCTAGTGCCATATATCTGTCATGAGCTCCCCTGGACGCCCTAACTGTGACCAAGACCCCCAGTATTCATCAGAATTTTCCAAACAGTTTCTGGCAAAACCTCTTTTCCCTTCCCCCTCCCTCCCACCCCAGATGTGAAGCTGGTTGCTTATTCTTGTGGGAGGAGGTAGACCGCAAAGAAATCTCTGAGCCATTGAAATATAAACGAAAATAAAACCCAGGAGTATTTTGGGTGGCTCCAGTGGAACACATAGCTACTGTTGGCCTAAGTGGCACTGTAAATTTGGGTTGTAAAAAAGCTAACTCTCTTGTGTGGGCTAGCATGGGAGCTGGGTGGAATTTTTAGGTTTTGTTGGTGTTGTCTCGTCAGCTACCAGTAAATCTCGTGATGCTGCTTTTCCTACCTCTTGTCAGTGGAGCTGCCAGCTGTGGGCATGGAAGGGGCATGCTCCAGGTTTGCCTTATCAAATACCCTCCAAAATGAGGTTTCTTTAGATGGCTTCCTGCTCTGTCGACCTGTGGAAGGAGCTTCTGGCTAGAGAAAAGCAAGGTGTATTGTAAAATGAATGTGGTGTTCTGAAAACTGTTACAGACTGCCCAGACAAGGGCTTGTTTGTGTTGGATCTGGAACAGATGTCTCTAGACCTTTGAAACCTCTGGCAAAGTGGTGCCTGATGAGTTTGGAGAGGAATTTAAATCAAACCAATGTGTGTTATACGAGTGGATCTGCTAAATGCATTTTAAGAATTTTTTCTGCATTCTTTGCCACTAATAAGTTATCCACCTGCAGTGGGCTAAAGCATGATGTAATATTTGGTACTGCTCAAATACCACTGCTCCTGCTGTACCTCAGATTACCTCTGCAAAGCCTAACTTCAAGTTCTGGAGCTGTAAGAACCTTTTCTTCTTTCCAAGTTTGATTGATGAAGTATGAGAGCTTCCTGTATCTGCATAGACAAGGCAAGCACACTGAATACCCATAACGAGTCATGAGTTACTTCATTGTGGTAGCATTGGTTTCTCTACATTTCCTTAGTCTCCTACTGTTGTTGGTCTTTACTACAGCATAATTTATAGAGGAGGGAATTTACAGGCCATTCTTCTTCCAGAGATACAATTTCTGTCTTTGTTTTGCCAGTTCTGTCCAAGAGCAGTCCTTCAGTTCCTGTACAGACTTTTCAGAAACTCTTTAGTGAAGCCTAAGGAGAAAGGAAAGCCCCGTGGCCACAGTTCCCACCCATGTGCTCCTCTGATCTCTGTTCTGCTTTCATTGGGAACTTAACTGGTAAATAAAAAGCACAGAGCAGAACCCCTGGGGATGGGCTCTTCCCCAGAGCTGGATTTACTCTTGCATTGCTCAGAACCACGTCCAAAGAGCTGTCTGTGATCTCTCTTTCAGCCCTGTGAGTCTGAGCTTTGGCTAGCTCAGCTGTCAGACACTGAATGTCAAACCTGGGAGGCTGCTGCTTTTCCATGGAAACACTCTGTGAGATTGCAGAAATAATCAGGCATGTCTGGTGGTTGCTGTGCCCTATTGTTGGGTGCTTCCAGACAGTGAACTGAATTGTCCTACCTTGACACACTGAGTTTTTAGCTGAAATCTGCTCTACTTTTGTCATCCCTCTTGCCTTTTTTTTTTCCTTGAATGAATGCATTAGTGTGACAGCTTATTCTGTTGTTGTGAGGCAAGCCTCTTGATGTTGGCTTTCCATTTCTCTCTGTTCATGCACAACTTGCAAAACCAGATCCAGCCCTCTTGCTTCTGGGTAGGTACCACCAGCATGAGCTGTCTCATGCCTCGGATGTGCAAGGCCTGAGCTGCAGTGTGCTCTTGAGGGAGCCTGTGCAATCATAGATTGTCCTTAGCAGTTCTTCTGTGCACTACATTTTGCTGCTGACATAAAAATAATTCTCTGTTTAAAATACAAAATTCTGTTAATTAGCTGTGTCTTTATTATCAGCCATTTCCAAGAGGATTTTCTTTACTAGAGGATAGGGCTCAAATCTAGAGCCTTCATCCGAAGGGTGGATTTTCTTGAAATTAGATTTTACATAATTTGCTCTCCATAATACTTGAAAATTATATTTATCAATGTGCCTGGATAACTCTAGACATGCTTTGGTGTTGGCTTTAGGAAGGAACAATGTCTTTGCTATGGGCATTACTAACTGGGAGGCAGTATTGATACAGCTCAGTGGGAGAGGTGCCATAAACTGCTTGGAAACTAAAACAGTTCTGGTTTATGGAATGTGTTTCAGTGTATTGGGCTGATGCTGTGCCTGATCTGAAAATAACTATCTTTGGAGAAATAACAGTAAAAGTCTTGTTTCTTATATTTCTGTAATTTTCATAACTTTAAAGTTATTCTGGATGACTGCCTATGAAAGAAGGATAACTTTCAGGCCTTTCAGTGCACCAAGCAGGTCACTCAGATGGCCTAGTACAACTTCCATCCGTGTTTCTTTGTTGTCCTTTAGTGATAGTTGCCAAAAATAAACGTCCACAGGAACAGCTGTTGTAACGTTGGAAGAAGGATTGCTGCAGCGGATGGAGCCAGTGTCATTGAGCTGGTGAGAAGGAGAGAGCTCGTCTCCCTGCTGCAAATCCCCCTTCTGTAAACAGCAGCAGTTTGGAAGGGAAGGGTTCATCACTCGAAACGCTGACATCATGTGAATCAAACACTGCCTGTAAGAACAAAAGCAAAACAGCTGCCCTTTCTTCCATGCCCAGCACACATCTCCTCTCAGGGCACCCTGTGAAAGAAAAATAAATGCCATAGTCTTGTCTCTTGTGACACTGAGGAGCACGTGCTGGTGTGAAACCGTGCTGCCCGAAATCGCTGGGGAAGTGATGGGAGGGCAGCTCGCCCGGCCTGAGGTCTCCTTCTGCTGTGCATCTTCAGGGCTGCTGCTGAGGAATCATTTGCTGTCTGCAGGGCTGAATGCGTTGCTTTCCTTCTGCAGAGCACCATGGTTTTTAGGAAAACAGCCAGTTGAGGTAAGGCAGGAGAGACAGTGGAAGCGTGGAAGCCTTGGGCCTTCTGTGCTTATCACAAAAAATGCTAAATCTTGGGATTTTGGAAAAGTAAGAGGAAATATTGCAAATCTCAGCCTTCATACTTGCTTACAAAAATATATATATATTTTATACTCTTAAAATTGTAGACATCCTGTTTCCCTTGAGGTGAACTTCTTCAGTGCTAGATGGTTTGGAGCTAAAAGGAATACATGACCATTTTGTGCCCCTGTGCTTGGCACTGGTGAGGCTGCACCTCGAACCCTGTGCTCAGCTTTGGGCCTCTCGCTACAAGAAAGACATTGAGGGGCTGGAGCATGTCCAGAGAAGGACAATGGAGCTGGTGAAGGGTCTGGAGCACAAGTCTGGAGCAGCTGAGGGAGCTGGGGGTGTTTAGCCTGGAGAAAAGGAGGCTCAGTGGAGACCCTATCACTCTTTATAACTCCCTGAAAGGAGGGTGTAGCAAGGTGAGAGTTGGAATCTTCTCCCAGGTAGCAAGTGACTGGACAAGAGGAAATGGCTTCAGTTTGCACGAGGGGTGGTTTAAATTAGATATTAAGAAAAATTTCTTCACTGAAAGGGTTATCAAGCATTAGAACAGGCTGCTCAGGGAAGTGTTAGAATCACCATCCCTAGAAGTGTTCAAAAAATGTGTGGATGTGACACTTGGGAACATAGTTTGGTGGTGAATACAGTGATGCTGGGTTAACAGCTCAACTCCATGGTCTTGGAGGTCTTTTCCAACCTAAACAATTCTATCAGTCTATATTTATACTGAAGTTGATTTCTCTGTAGAAACAAAGGTGACACTAAAACAGAGCAGATCAATGTTCTATTGTTTTACTTTGTCTGGCCGTAAATGCCACAACTGTCGGGAATTACAAGCCTGCTTGAGTAGAACTCTAAAAAACGGTATAACAAATGGCCAGCACCTTGACACCATGCATGTGTGAGGCCTGACATGTCACTTAGATGCTGTGGTTGGTTTTAGTTAAAGCTTTCAAATCTTATGCAGACAATGGAGACTAACTGCTGTCTGTATGCCTCACTCTAATCTCACATAACTTGTTTTGGGTGAATAGATTTTTAAGTGGTCATTACCAAAAAGACTCCCCCTACCTTATCCAGTTTGAAAAACATACATTTCTAAAGCCTAGTTTCAGATTTCATCAACCTGAATAAAATGCCAAGATCTTGGCCTATCAGATAGCAGCTGGGACTGGAAAAGCTGAAGCACATGGTGTCATTGTTGTGAAAGACAATCCTTTCAATGGAATCCATTCAGGACACAGGATGTCAATATGTTCTTTATTTTCCATTCATATCTTCCAGCTAAAACCAGTTTATTCCTAAACTTCTAGCTGTCTCTGAGCCAGACAAGAAGGGGAGATGACTAAATTTTCTTTTCTTTGTCCACCTCTCCTCAAAATCATTTTGAGTGTGCTGTTTTCCTCTGTCGTTTTCAAGTAGTTTGAATAAAACTTTTGTCATATGTGCAGAGGATACTCTTTTAGTGTTGCTCCATATATGTTACCTATTGTTTCTGTCAAAGATTGTAGTGTGTCCCATTGTCCCTTCCTTTGTCTGATGGCTGCTCCATGTAGTTTATTTTTTTTCCATTGTATCTGTGTAAAATCAGACCTAATAATTAAAGAAATTCCAAGTAAGAAGCTGAAATGGATTCTGACTGCTGTTGCCCTTCATTCTGCTAGCAATCCTCCTATAACGAGTACAGCTAGTTCTTGTTCAAGAACAGATGGTCTAAGGGTTTTTATGGTGCATGGAACAGGTTTCCAGTACCAGGATGGCTTATAATATTGCAGTAAACAACTTAATTTTTAAATACAAAGTTAGAATTAGCATAAATCTAGAAAATTGTTTTGTAGGAGTTGTCCCTTTCATGATGGAAAAAAGACTGAAACTGAACTTGAATCCCTATAATTTTGAAGTCAATTTGCTATGAATTGTAACTGCTCCATTTTTAACCCCAGAAATGCATAAATGCATAAAAATCTATAAAACCACCAAAACTAATTTCTGAGCCAGAGTCTTTATTTTCAAGAGGAAAAAGGAAATGCTATTGGTGCCTTTCATGATTCTTTAATGCTGAAAAGTTTTCGTTATTAACAATTGGCAAGTTAAACAAGATATTGGCTTTCTTCCTTACTTTATTTTACTGTTGTTGCTGATGGATAATTAGGTTTGGTGTCCATATAAGCTTAAGAATTTTTTGATGATGTAAAGATTACTTATTTAGAGGAAGAAAATGGATGGAAATTAGCAGCAGGGGTCAGAATGATCTACTGTTCCTGGAGGGCAAGTTGTCAGATCTGGGTTTGGTCCCATGCCTGTCACCAGTATCCACAGTGCCCTTGTGAGCTCTGTGAGTTCCTTCTGAAATCTGGGTCCTCTTCAGCTTTCCATGGAGGGGACTTTGGTGTAGATTACAGGTACTCTTGTGCTGTCAGCACGGGTCTCAAAGGCTTCCAAAGATAATGCACCAGCAGTTTAATAGTGGTGTCTCTTACCAGTGTGAACTTCATTGGGCTTGCTGTGAAACACAATAAACATCCTTGTGCAGAGAGGATGAGGAAAACTGAAAATTTGGGTGGGAGGAGAGAGAAAATCATAGAGCCCCGTGCCTGAAACCACTTGCAGAAGAAGATGTGTTTTTGTGATGGTGGGGTCCAGCTCAGGGTTTTCAGTCTTTTAAAGGAACAAAAAGCTGTTCTGCAGGACCAGCTAGATTAAAGGTGCCATTAAAGGAGAAAGGAAACCATTTTCCCTTCCTCAAAAGAATAGTTTGCGAGACCTAAGTTAGCGTGCAGGAACCTGAGGTCCAAATTTGGCTCAGCTTTAAGTAAAATTACCCACAGTTTTATTGATGTGCCATTAGTCATAAGTGCTGAGTGGTTTTGAGAGTGAGGGAGAGAAAGTTTGAGTGAGTCAAGGCTATTGTACATTCAGTGTTTCAAACCTTAAATATTTTGAGGCTGTGCAACTCATCAGTATTTAAAGCCTTAATATGTTCTTTCAGAGCCCTTTTATTTTGCAGAGAAGATCATTATCAGTTGGATGTGAAAAGCCACTTCCCTTTTTCCTGCAGACAGCATCAGTGGGAATTCTCTGAGCTGGTGCACACACCTTCGCTGTAGGTGTGGAGCTGTGCAGGGTCTGGCCCGGTGAGAGCAGAGGTTTCAGGCACACCTTTGATATGGAAAAAAAAGGCTTTTCCAGACACACCTCTCCTGGCAGTGCAGCAGAGAGACAGGGCAGTTTCGCCGGCTGCTGAATCAGCATTGATCTCGGCAGATGCAGAGAAGATAACGCTGACAGAAGCCCTGAGACCAAAACAGAGGGTCTGTGCAGTTCTTGTTGAGCAATAGATTACGGTGGTATCTCGAGGGGAGCAATTTCAAAGTCCGGGAGATAGAGATCGGGCAGCAAATGTTTCCACCGTGCTGAAATCAAACCCATTCAGGGGGGAAATAAAATGATTTTCTGAAGGCAGGCTCGTCAGGGGAAAAACACATCCCAGCTAATTTCCCTGAGCGCTCTGTTTTAACAGCAAATAGAACTCCCGCTTAGCTTCACCTCCATCCCAGCGGGTGTTTTACCCCTGTCCCCCCGCACACGGCGGGAGCAGGCAGTGCCAAAGTTAAACCCGGTCAGCAGCTTTTGTTCAGGTGCCTTGGCTGCCTGCGAAGGCAGGGCACCTGGCAGGCATGCCCAGTCAGCCCTAGAGCCGGCTGTGCCTGCGCTCAGGCTTTGCGAGGCTGGAGCACAAAGAGCGCTTGTTGCCCCGGTCCCCGGGAGTCTCCCAGTGCTACCACTAGCTGGGGAGGACTGGTTACCATGGAGGCTGCCATCTGTTCGCTCCCTGCTGGAATGTGATTATCCTCGCTGGGTTGGGAACCAGCAAAAGCAGGGGAGCGTGTGCTGTCGGCAATTATCTGCAATGGAGTGCGTTAATGGAAGCCTGGAATTAGCTAGCTGGAGGAGCACATAAAAGGATTTTACCAAAACTGTTGATGATTTCTAGCCAAGAGGAGCGAGCTTTTTGCAAGGTCGGTGCTAAATTCATTTTTGTCTGTAGGTAATTTTTAATTGATGTAGTGGCTTTAAGATTTGAGGATGGCAGCACCACGGAAATAATGCTTATTGTTAGGAGGGTGTGGGGGGGATTGTATTTTAAAGATCTTTGTTTGTCTGTTGCAGTTCAAGCAGTTTAATCTGGGGTAGTTAAAGTAGTAAGTCAGAACAATAACTGGCCGAACTGACACAAATGGAGCAATTCATATCTCTTGTCTTTATGAAATGCTGTTTGCTGCCAGATCTGTTTGATTTACATGTCTTTTCACGCTGATTGCTTTTTGTCTGGGTGATTTCTTTTTGGATGTGATACGTGTTTGGTTTTCGTACTGGCATGAAGGGTGAGACGAGGGGGAAATGTTCGAGCAGAGCTGGCGATACAATGGATGTTTAGGGTGTTTTATGCAGTTTGCCCAGAGGAAGCAGCGTAAGGGAGGCAGAATGCAGGAGCAGGTTTTCCACTCCTCGTTCCCACCCTCTGTCCCTCTTTCTAACTCACCAACTGACCAAACATTTTGGGCTATTTCTCTATTGAGCTTAATTGTATAGAGACTTAACGTGAGTTTTCAGGATTCTCTGCAAATATTGTGACTGTTTTGATGGCAGGTTTTAATTTAGAGGGGAAAAAAAAAATTAGAGATATACCTTGTAAGGGTTTTGTGTCCTATAAAATACTTTTTTTGCTGTGTTGTAGGAGCTAGGAGTATTAAATTGTTTCATAATATATGCATGGTGAACATATTAGTGGAATTCAGATTGCTGACTTACGTGAGAGACATTAAAATTTTGCACCCCAAAAATGCAAAATGTTACTTCAGCAGATGTTTTTAATCACATATGGGCTTTCCCTTTTCAAATAAAGGTCTTACACTGCATCCCTCCTGCCAGAACTGCCATTTTTATTTGGTGCAGGGGAGAACCCTACTAGAGGCTTTTAATTAAAACTGTGTCAGTGCTAATTCAACCGCTCTGCTCTCTGCTTTCATGCACTGAAAATGTCAGGGCATTGGAGTCTGGATGGAAAGTTACTGATAGAGTTAATAACTCATGATTGCAACATATTTGACTAAGATAAATTTTTAACCTACAAGATGCTTTTCAAGTCTTGGTGCCTAACAAAAGTGTGTGTGGGAGGTTGAGAGGGTTTTTATTTCTTTGAGTACTTTAACTGTTTGTGGTGATTGAGCTTTTTTTGTGCTTGTGGGAGGCTGGTATATGTGCCTGAAGTCCTTCCAGACATCATGTAACACTCTCATGTTGGTGGAACTGGGTGAGCACTCTTAATGGAAGCTGCATCAACTTGTAATTGAAAAAAACCCCTTTTTTAAAATTCCCTTCCTTCGCCAGAATTTAAATATTGCATTGCCTTTGAAGTTGGTGATTTATGCAAAACTTGCTCTTAATGGGCTGCAGTGGACTTGTTCCCACGTGCAAGTCACAAGTCTGTAATTGCACTGTCAGAAGGAAAGGGGCAGATTGGCTTTTGTGTTTGGAAAGAGATTAGACTTTCACCCTTCAGGTGTTAGTCTGGACCTGCCAGGAGTGAAGGGCAGCCCTCCCAAGGTTATGCTGCTGTGTTTCTGTTCCCTGCTCTGTTTCGAGGAAGGCACACAGGATTCACTGTCGCTGCGTGTGAATTATTGTCTCGTTGGCAAGTCCTCACAGACAGCAACAATCCTATGGGCAGGAAGGTAATGGCTTGGGTACCCTTTCCGGAGGTGATTTCTCCTGATTGCTGGCTGGGGCTGTGCTGAGGAGCCTGCTTTCCCACTGCCTCTGCTAAACATGTGTCAAGGATAAATAGGGGACTTTACATTCTGCACTCTCCAGCTCTTATATTCTTTGGTGAGCACCACGTAAATGTCCAAGCAGTCTTGAGCTAAGAGATTTTTTAAATTTCTGTCTTGATTGGTCCATTTGTGTCTGTTATTATTAAATTTTACTTTAGGTCACTAGGTCAGTGTTGATTTGTCGATGCAGGATTTAAAGGCTAGACACTGTTTAATCCATTTGAGCATCTGGCCTTTCATAGTAGACATCCCATTTCCATGTAAGAGAGGAACTGTTAAATGTCAGTTGGAAACTAATGATTTATTTTTGTTTATAGGCTCTTTTTTTTTTTTTTTTTAATCTTTGGTAGATTATTACAAGTGGCTCTGATGTTTATGCTTAATGCAAACAAATGATTGCCAGTGTAATCTGCTACATGATCTCTTGAAGGAGATTTATTCTAAAATATGGGCTTTGGGAGCCAGCAGAGATGATGGGTCATACTGAGTAGTGATTTCATTTGGGTTATTTTAAGAGGGTAAGCTAAACTTAGGTACATCATCTCACAATAAAAGGGCATTTTGAATGAACTCTCAACTAAATAGTGTCTAGAAATACAATCTAGTATATAATGGGCTCATAATAATCTTGTTTATAATGTCTGTACTCACTAAGCTTTCAGGAAACTTGTCATTAAATGGTAAAATCCTGAGTCAATATATAGGAAAGTGGCTTGTGCATAAACGATCACAATTGTTTTCTTCAAACAGACGAGTCTTTCTGCTTTTCACTTGACACATGACTGTGGAATGCAGTTTGACATGACTTGGATTTATTTATACATTGTGTCCGGGCTGCTGCTTGGTGGAGGTTTTAAACATGCTTCATTTTCAATACACTTTGTTTTTGCTGTTTACTTGAGAATAGTGAACATTAAAACAAAAAACCAAAAAAAGCCCAGGCTCCTCACTGTCTCCTTCCAGCAGCATGGCTGTTTCAAGGTTAAAGCCTGCAGCTCCCTCTGAAGGGCCAGCTGTTTTGGAAAGTCCTGGTGCCTGTTTACAAACTGTTCTCTTTGCAAGTCCCATGGAATAATGGAGTTCTCCAGACGCTGGATGTGGGAGGATAAACCTGCTGACACAGGCACTGCTGCTGTTGGTCTGTTTGCTGGGCCTTAGTCATGTAAAATTGCTGGTGCCTTTTATGCTTTGTATGGGTGGGGTCAAAATGCAGGAATTCACACTTTTTTTCCCACGATGCTGGGAAGTGCTGTACCTGATTTTAGAAAACATCAAATTGGTTGAAGTGGTTCTAAAGCAGGTCACCATCCTGAACCTGTGTAGTGAGATGATGAGTAACTAAATGGGAGAGACGGGCACATGAATTACATGCCTGTGAATTCTGGTAGGTTTTTTTAGTCTTTTCCAGAGGGGCTTTTTCCACTTAGTACAGAAGTACTTTTGTCCGTCCTTGAGGTTCCACCTTGTTGAGGTGTCTGATTGAAGGACCTGAAGGCTCAGAGCTGTTCTGCAAATAGCTTCAGAAACTATTCCTCCCAGGTGATGATTATTCAAAGTTGGAAGAAGAACAGGATGGGAAGAAATGACTGCATGCCAGCAACTGAATATCTTGAAGTGGAATAATTTCTTTTTTTTTCCCCCGGTTCATCCAGTTGCTCTTACTATATAATTAGCTGTTCATTTTAAGTATAAAAATACTACTTGGGCTTATAAGAGCCATGGGAATTGTTTACTTTTTGATGAATATCTCAGTAAAGTAAGTCCTTGAGTGCATTTGGGAATGTGGAGCTCAGGACTGGAAGGAGCCATTTGGTCACTGAGGGGTTTTTGTGTGGGATTTCCCCCCTGCCACCCTCAGTCACAGGCAGCCATATAACTTACCTGTCATTTAGATGTTCAGCAGGCTTTTCTTCTGGCATGTTCTGAATCACAGACTCTCACTGGCTATAGGAAGCAAACATCAAAGAGAGCTTTAAACTCTGCTAAATGATGAAAAGCCAGTGCTACACCATGCTTCAGAAACTGAACAGGAAAGACTGAACTCATTGCCAGTGTCATGAGATCCCTGTCGGTAGAAAACTCGAGCAGGCACTTTGAGACATGAATTCTGCCATCAGGATGATGCTTTCTGGGCTCACGCCAGTGCTTCAGAAAAATGGTAACCCAGAGCAGGCAGATTTTGAATCGGAGGGAAGAATAGCCTTCTAGTCCTGGCAGATGGCTAGCAGAAGTGCTTTTTCAAGTGGAAGTGCTTTTCCAGCTGCTGATCTTTGGAGGAACCTTCATGGCAGTTTTTGTGTACTTCTTCTTGATTATCTGTAGACATTTTCTGGCTTGTGCCTTCTTCAGATTGTACTTTTTTGCTGTGGTTTCCCCACTACCACAGATGCACTGTAACTTGTCTGTTCCACTTCTATTTGTAGTAACACTTACCAAAAAAGAAAACAAAATCCACATTCAGCTGCCCAGTTAGGTGTTGGTGTGGTTATAGTTCTGAGTATCTGTTTTAAATTTGTTAACTAAGACTGAAACAAAGATGTATGCAAATCTTTTCAGCAAAGGCTCGTGACCTGGGGATTGAGGCTGCAGAAGACCTGAATTAAAGACTTTTCTACGACCAAGGGTTTTGTTTTGAACGCATTAAGTAGTGCCATGGGTTGTGTGGTGTATTCCCTGGAGAGGTGTTGAACGTAGCTGCTGTTTGAGTAGTAGAGGGAAAATTAGCTCAAGAGATTGTAATATTACTTTAAAGAACAACTTGATTCTGTAATGAGTCATTCCTGCAGGGCAGCACCTGAACTTCTCACCTGGAATTTTTCTTCATCCTATCTCCTCCTCAGTATCAGCATCTTTTGTGTTCTCCTACACTGCTGACCTATTTTCTAATAGGACACAAGCTAATATTTATTTTTATTTTTTTATTTTCCTCCCTTTCTTAAGGAGGTCACTGATGCTCAGGAAGATGAGTAAAAGCATGAAGTGGCTTTTTTTGTGATTCAAAATAGTTTTATGGCTTCCCATACCATGCTTCTAGCAGTTACATTGAGATTGAGACATAGAATAAATAATTTATGCTCATTTTACTTGTTCAGTGTGGTTGAGTATTGTTCAGCTCTCTAAAATATCAAAAGGCTTCATAGCTTATATAAAATTACCTGTTGCCTTTCTTTAAAGATCCTGTGCCACTTTTCTCTACAGCTGAAATAGTTCTCTGGCAGCTCTAAGTGTCAAGGCAGTTTCCAAGACTAATTTTGATGTCTGTTCTCTTCAGTAGCTCCTCTTCACGCCATTGCTTGGAGCCTTATGTTGCTGTTATGACTTGGCCACCCACTAAAATGTAACTGGCAAGTGTTTTAGTCCCTTGGCTTGTCAAGATTTCTGTGTGTAAGTCAGTTTCAACTGTGGAAGCTGCTACAAACACTCTTAAAGATAGCTACTGTAAGCCAAAATAAATTCAAAGGCTCAGCGATGGAATTAGAGCTTTGTCTAAGAACTGAAACACAACAGTTAAAATCTAACACGACAAAATACTCACAGTTAGCAGTGTGAGCTCTGTTTGCCCTCAGTGAAGTCAGCAATGCTGCACCCCTCTGTTGTCTGCTAGCATCCTGTTATTTTGGGGAAATGCTCATTTTAAAATCTTAGTCTGGAACACTGTAGATGAAGAGCCTTGCCCACCAATTTTGCCCATATTACCACTTGTTCTGCAAGCTGTGGCCTGGTTAGGCCATAAGAGACTGAACATTTGTGTGTGTGTGTGTGTATGTGTTCGTAAAGCTGATTTGATTGACTGTAAAATATAGTCTTTCTAAACAATTGAATTGAATTTTCCAGACATGTCACTGATTTTATTGGTCTTATTCCTGGTGTTTCCCTAGTTTGCCTGAAAATATTTCAAATATTCCAAAATGTTCCTACTGTTGAAATATTCTGAAAACTGCAGAATGCCTTTTTAGTTGCTGCTTAACACAGGAGCAAAACTTCAGTTGGCAGCTGAGGTGGGTTTTTTTCTTGTGTGTGTCTTCCATGGAGTGTCCTCAGCTTGTGTGAGCAGAAATGTGATATTCCCTCCATCTGATACTAAACATTTTCAGTGCAAAACAATGCCCAGGACACAGTCATGATGAGAGGGAAAAGCCTCTCAATCAGATGTGATCTACTTACTGTTCTTTGATACTGTAGTCTGTTCATCATGTTTTAATGGATTAAGATTTTCTTTGCACTGCTTTAATCCTGTTTATCACAAAATCGGATGGTGTTTCAGAATTTCCTTCCATAAGAAAGACAACAATGAAACCTGGCTGTTTTATAGCTGGCATCTTCTCTGATTCCAGGTTTTTGGAGTTCAGAGAGAGCAGTAAAGGAACTGTGGGAAAAAGCTTATTGATTGCTTTTGTGTTGAAATAAATGGTGAAAAGTTATTACTGTCTGGCTGATGAGGTCTGGTGCATGGATGGCAATAATTTAAAGGAAATTACAGTTTCATTAGTGCGGATGTGGTCTCGAAGGCTATGTTTAACTATCAGCAGCACTTCACTATATAAAAACAGTCACAGCTTTCTCTGATCTTTGACCCTTACTGCTCCAAAAGCTGAAATATAATTCTGCATTCTCTTATTTGTCCCCACTGTCTGTATTTTTACCTTCCTTCTTTGAATGAAATTGGTTTGTAGAATTCCTTGTGATCACTTCTCTCTGGATACTTGAGGTACACAAGGTTGGATGGACTGGAAAAAAATCAGCACTATGTATTAATGGCAGGGAAGAAAAAGCCCTGCAAAGAAGGGCCCAATTTGCTGACTGTCCTGTAAATACCAGATTAAATTGGCCCTAACAGGACAAAAGTAAGGAGGCTACAGCTGTATATGTATCTGAGGTGGAAAGGAATAATTGTGAACAGATAGTGACATTTTTTGTCCTGAGACCAATCTGGTGAAAGATGTCCTTGCCCATGCAGGAGGGCTGGGCTGAATGGTCTCCACCCAAACCACTCCATGCTTCTGTGATTTTTAGGAACTGACATGTTCTGGAGAAAGCTCATCTGATAGTTTCTATAATGTGACAGGGAGGATGGAAAAAGGTGGAAGGAGAAAGGTCTTGTGCTTTCAAGTTTCTCCTCCTCAGAAAGCATGGAGTCAGAGCTAAGGTGGAATAGGTTAAAAATGCATGTACTGTCACATATTCTGTTTAAGGAATGTAAATGGGATTACCAGGGAAACACTAAACAAATTCATGGTGAATATGGCTTTCAGCATCTGGTAAAATACAGTTGTACAAATGCATCTGCTGACATGGGTGATCCATAAACTGATGCTGTAAACCATGGGGCTTGCGTGTTTGCTGCCTTCTGCAGTGGGTTACCCAAACATTTCCTACTGCTTCTTGTCAGATAAAGAATAGTTGACTGTTTTTTCAATCTTTTTTTTTATCCTGATCATATTTTGTGTACCGTTATCTACCCCAGAAGTGTATTAATGTATTCCACTCTGCTGTTTGTTGTGAATCCTCCATGCAGGTTTTATTAACTGAAACCAAGAATAATTTGTATTTTATTTTTAGTATCTAACACTGCCTTAATTTGATTTTTATATCAAAGTGAAATCATGGTCACTGCAATCTGATCTGCTTCATTTGTGAGTCTGTTGTTTGGATTTTTAATGTGGAAGGGGTAATTTTAAAGTTACGATTTCAGCCTTTCACTGTACTGCTGAATCTAAGGAGAATTCTGTGTGGTGGTCTTCCTGGATTGGGTCATGGCCCTTTTTTTGTGGGATGCACATGTGCTTTGTGTGTTTGTGTGTGACTAAAAGCTACATTAAGTGGAAAATGAGTCTGTGCCATTTTGCAAATATGTTAAATGATGTTTGGTCTGTGAAGGTGAGTAAAGATGGATGGCACAACACTTTTAGGGTAGACCACAGGCTTTTTTTTCTTCCCTTTTTCCCCCGCTTCCTCAAAGGAGGGTGTGAGTTTCTGTGGTAACAGCTACATGATGACCCCAAGCTGTTGAGGCACCAGAGTTGCTCTGCTGGGCTGGCTGTGTGTCCTGGCTGCAGGAAGGTGCAGTGGCAGGCAGGGACATCACCATCAGAGGTATTGCTGTCACTGGGGACAGGGCAGCAGCTGTGTGGGAGGCAGGAGACCTGAGGAGGGCAGGGGAAGGACAAAGCTATGAAGATGCCACGAGAAAATGCAGAGTCTCAGGGTGTCTTCTCTTTGCTAACTCTTCTATTTGCTAACTCTGTGTAGTGTAATGGAATAGATAACACTAGAAATAGTAATTTCTGCTTCCCTAAATCATAACATGATTTTGTAGGATATATATTTATTGTTTGTATATATTTATAAAGGGGGTTTTAAAAATAAGAACTGTTAAACATTTTTTTTTTTAACAGAAGAATCGGCAAATCAAACCCAGTTGATGGAGACATAGCCATTGACCATTTTTCATGTCTAAAACCAGGAATCCTTTAACAATTGCTGATCTTTCTTTACTAAAGAAGGTTATTTGAAAAATGAACCACAGATTCCTGGATTTTAATTTTTTTTTAAGTATGGAAGGTAATTTAAGCTACAGAAACCCAACTTTGTATGGTTAGTGTAAAACATCGAGTTGCCATACAAGAAACAGTCCTTTTGTAAACTCTAATAGAATAGATGGCACTCAATGATCTTTGATATAGTTCTCTGATGTAGTTGAATAGCGACCATTTCATTATTTGTTTGGAGAGTTTTGTAGTTGCTTGTATTACTCTTACACTTGGACTAAATTGGAGACACCAAGATGCTATAATGGTAAAAGCTGTGCAAACATAGCACAAAAAGTGCTTTTCCCCTAAGAACTTCTATTGTGTGTTCTTTGAGAAAACCACAGGCTTTCCCTTTGGGGCACATAATAGAGCTGAGCTGGAAGAAAGGAAAAAAAGGATGGAAAAATAGTCCTATTTACTTTCTAATTATAGCATGGTAATTGTTCATCACATCTACTTTGAGATTGCTTTTCTTGCACCTCCTTGCATGTGAGCCAGGAGAGCTAGGGGGGAGAGTGGTAGATGTTCCTGATTTTCAGAACTGGGAAGGGAAAATGTCTTTTCAGCAAATGTGTTTCTGTTTGGGCTGCAGATCCAGTGTCCCTTGGTGTTTCTTACCTTGTTGAGGGTTAGTTGCCCATCTTTTTAAAGATACTATTGCTTTTCCTTGTTGCAGCAGTCCCGAGTACCCATTCCTAAACTTCTTCCTCGCCCAGCCCACTTCTGTGTGGACTTTCCCTCCTCCCTCCTTTTTCTGGTGATCACCGGTTTCTGTAGGTCACTTCCTTAATATAGAATTTCCCCCTATCCTTTTACTCATTATATGCCTGCAAATCTTGAGCTGTGATATGGCTGTTCCTTCCTTTCTCACATGCCTGTGGGGCAAAGCTTGAAGGCTGCAGTTTAACAAGACAGCAGTATTAAATAAGTTGTGTGCTTTGGGGTTTTTTAATGTATTTTAAGCTTATCCAGGCTTCTGCACAAAATCACTTGTTCCTGATTTTAGACTATCCCAAGAGTCATGAAAAGGACAGCATGGGGAAGGTCTGACAGAAGTGAGGGTCACTTTGGGACACGGGTTTGTGGTGTCCTGTAGCCGATCCCATTTCCCTAAGAATAGCTGGGAGCCAAGCTGAACCTCTCTGCAGACTACTGCCCAGCTCGTGAGAGGGGCTTTTAATAGCACCTCAGGAACTATCTGGGAATGAGGACAAAGCATGCATTTATTTCTGCCCATGCCCCAAATGCTGTGATTTTGAAGTATTGGGGTGTAATGGGGAAGAGAAAGGGGAGATCAGTGTGAGGCAACCACAGCTGCTTTATGGGAGCCCTGTGAAAGGGACCTTTCTCTCTTGGACTCACTGAGATGTCTGTAGATCTCTCACATGGAAAAAGAAAGTTGGGAACTGTTTCCATATTGAAATTCAGAAGTTCTTCTTCTGAATTCTGTGTCAGGGTGCAGGTGGGTTACTGATCCCTCGGCTGGGACAAAAATCCCTCTCCATCACCGGCTTCCACAGGCTGTGCATCATGTTCTGATGCATCATCTTCAGCAAACCTTTTCAAACACCATGTGCCCGAAGTGAGTCTGCAAGAAGGAGGAGAGAAGCAGGAGACAGCCACATTGAGTGCTGGACTGTGATTCACTGTCACATGAGCCAGTTTGGTTTTTGGGGCTGTGTGTCACAGGGACATGCTGCTCATGTAGCTCTTTAATACTTAGTTCAGCTTTCCAGGTTTCCTAACAGTACTCATGTGACTTCCTTCTCAACTTCATCACATTAAGAATATTCAAATGAGTTATGTACACTGTTTGAGTCCCCTTGTCTGCAAAATGGGGAAAGTGCTGAGAAAAAGCTGGTGTTGTTTAGTCTGAGAAGTGCATGGAGGTGGGAAAAAAGTAAGTGCCATGTATTTACTGTGAGACGTTTGTGAAAACTTTTAATTATTGGAGTGAGGAAGTCATATATGAGCCAATCATTTTGATTTGGGGTAACATAGTTTCATAGAACTAGTCTGCTGTGCAAGGACTAAAAGCATACTGTGTTTAACTGTGTAGTTATTCTAGTTATACTAAATGGCAGCAACTTCTTATCTTAGTAGTACAACTTTAATGACACACTAATGAGAATGTTTGTTTTATTTAACTAGTTGCTCTCCATGCCTCTTCATCTACCTTTCAGAGAAAATTGATAAAACTAACCTTGTTTTTTAATTAACTTTTCTTCAAAGTTCATAGGCATGTTTTGGTGACAGGGAAGACACAGCTGCACCTCTTGTTGATGTGTTTTCAACTAATACTTTCAGTGTGCAATTTGCATGTTTCTGCTTTTAGAGTAAGCAAAGCTGGGCATAGAACACTTGTGAAACCAGGGTAATAGGTTAATGAGATATTCCCCTTCTAGCAGTTTAATCTCTTCCAAATCCCCTTATCTGCTAGCTAATCAAATAGATATGGAACAATTAATATATTACTTCTTTTTAAAAAGGAGGAGTTAAATACGTATTTCAAAGATGGGCAATGGTGACTTCTTTATACCTGTTTTAATGTTGCTACTTCTGGAAGTGAAATAGGATCCCTGGCTTCCTTCATGTGTGTAAAATTCCTTCTGTCTGAGTGGTAGCAGAGCTGCAGTGACTCTCCTGTCTGGCCTCCACTTTTCCTTGTGTGACCCCTTCCCATCTCTTTGCTTGCAGTGGTCAGTAACCGTTACGTAGCTTATCTGAAATAATTCCTTCTTAAATTATTTTGTAGCTATTTGTCTTACAGTTTTCTGACCTACTACATTGTTTGTGTGAAAGTTGAAAGCTATATTGCTGATCCAATCTGAATTTAAAATCTGGCATGTACTTGTATGATGGGCATGATCAGTGGTTTTCCTGGGTTGGGAAGAGCAGACCTGGCTGAAGAAAGGCTGGCAAAGCCCTCACTGGCAGATGGACAAACCAGACTCATGGGGAAAGCGGTCTGTTCCAAATGTGGGAAACTGAGCAGAAAATTTATCCTCTCAACAAAGGCTTTTCTGGAGAGATGAGGTGTTCTTTTATAAAGGTGCTTCATGTGCAAGCCCAAGCAACAGGGGCAAGCTTTGAACTCCTGGAGGTGAACTTCCAAAATACAAATACAACTTATGCATTGGAGTTCTCTTGGTCTGGTTATGAAACTCAGCTAATGCTATTTTTTATTTTAATGATGCATTGAAGATCTGGGTGAATAAAATTTGTATGTGTCTTTAAGGAGCCTGGGATTACTTGCTAGGAGTATCAGGGATGAGGAAATGCAACTTCCTAGCTCAGCAGTTTAAAATAAATGCTCAAAACAGAAAGAAAACTTGTAAATCTTGGCCAAAGTGCTAAAAATGTGTTCCATTGATGTTTTAAATCCATATGTTTGGAGCTTGCATGTGCTCATCTCACCACGAAAAAACGCACCAAAGTGTTGAAATAACTGGAGGAAAGTTGTTTTTTTGCAGGTTTTGGCGCTATCCCCCTGCCGTTCAACATCTGTAACAGAAAGGAAACAATGAGCTGCCCGTTCTCAGTGACAAACAGAGACTCACGGATTGTTTTGCAAGTGTGCTCCCTGTGACCCTTGGTGCTCAGCCCTCGGAGCAGCTCTGCGGTGTTGTGAGCGTGGGCACTGCGAGGCTGGAGGTGCAAGGGGCTGCAGGGAGCTGTGGTTTGGAGCAGTGCAGTGCTTGAAAGTGACCTCAGCTGGCTGCTCTGTTCTATTCTGATTCATATTATCCAAATTGACGGGGCTGGATTTAAATCCCAGGTTTTTTCTCCCGCTGAGATGAAAGTGTGCCAGCTGGGGATCACATGGTGTGGGAGCTCTGAACAATAAAAGAAAGTTACTTGCAGTAACTTCCCTTTCCAGTTAATCCTTTTGCTTTTTGAAACTGTGTATTTCCTTAGTTCATAATTCACTCTAATATCTTTACTGTGCCCTGGAGCACGATATGTAGTTTATGTCATTTAAAAATTTATTTTAAATTATTTTAATCAATTTTCATTTATGCCAAATAAACTAATGTTTTCATAACTATTCTTTAATGTACACTCTTTTGGTCAGTGCTCTGGTATCTTGTGTGTCATATGTACTTCATTCTATGCATAAATTTAAGGAGAGATTAGGAAATGCAGAAGATGATTTGAAATGAGCACCGTGCAATAAAAAGGGAGAACAAAGCACCAAACAGAAAAATGTACTAACTTGTCCATTAACCTTGATGCCGCTTTCATTTCAAACAGCAACACAATTAATAGTGACAAAACTTTCATTGTGGCTGAGGTATAAGACAAAACAACTTACAGTAGTCCCTCCTTCTCCTCCTCCTCCTTCTCTCTCCAGCAGTTTGTATGTTACATAAGCTGATTTCTTTGTTTTTCCTCTTTCCTCGTGAGCGGACTTCGCTCTCCTCTCTAAGCAGAGTGGTTTGCGTAGCTCAGGCTTCTCCTCTCAGCACGGGCTGGCCCTCCAGGAGGAGGAGCATCGTGTGGCTGAGAGACCCAGCGTGTAAAGTGTCAGCACATACCGAGCATCTGGGGAGAAGTCCCTTCTGGCAACTTGTAGGGCTTGTAAATGGCATAAATGTGAGCCTTTCGTAGGGTTATTGCCAGTGCAAAATCAGTTCCTCGTGCAGTGGTACTGGATTACATTTGCAAACAATGTCTTCTGAACCAGGTAAGGCTGGCCGGGATGCTTCTGTTAAACTTTAATCTCTTCAAGACCCGCGGTGTGTTTGTGTCCAGAGACGCCAAGAGTTAAATTTCCAGTCGGAGGCAGACAAACCGGTGGACATCAGCTGCCTTGTGATGCAATACAGCTGGAATGCTCTGGTGGCTTTTTCCTCCTATTCTCAGTAAATGAGCTTGAAGTCTTCTGAACCGATTGCCTGATACACTTGCCACACCAACAACCCCGCTGCTTTTGGCTTGTTTTGCTGTTGCTTTCACCTGCTCGGGACTTTCTTAAAAGCAAATCAGTTTGGTGATGTTTGTAAGTGGTTTCAGTTCCTGGCTTGTTTGCCAGGTTCACTGAGCTCTGTTCAAAGCTGTAAGGTTTCTATAGGACATATCCGTGAGAAAGCATTGCCGCTAAGATTTATATCCTGCATAAGATTTATAGCCTTGTTTTAGGAAGCAGGTGTACACTTGTGACTTACACCCAGCTTTTCGTATAGAATGTTGCAATAATCCATTTAACTGATGCTTATGCTACCCTTAACGTACAGAATTGCCTTCCAGAGTTTAAAACAATTCTGTTATTGCACCATCCAGTGAAAGGTTTGGATTTTTTCCATTGTATGCTTGTAAATGGGTTTTAAAGAATAATATTGAAAATAGTGCTTTACTTCTAAGTGAGTGCATTTTTCAGTTCTGGGAAAAATTCATCTTGGGGTAAGTTCAATCAAAAGGCATCTCCAACCCTAACACTTAATATAAGACAGCAAATATTTTGAATTAAGTTTTCCACAGAGACATGGGTGAAGCTCATCTGTGGAAGGTTTGGGTTTAGTATGCCAGTCTCCCTCTCTGGAAAGCCCTCTGAGACTAAAAAGAGGGAAGGAAGTCACTGGCAGAGTGAGTTTGAGATTGCTAGAGAAGCTCGGAGTAGCTGTATTCAAATAGTTCTACCCTGTTCTCCTGATTTCAGTACTTGTGGGCATCTGCTTTTTGGGGGTCGGTACCAAAAAAATACTTATCTTAAAAAAATTCTGTTGGTTCCTTATCTGTTTTATGAGCAAGTTTGAAACTGCCCTTTTCCCTCTAGCTTTTAGAAATCAACCAGAGGGATGGGAATCACACCTTTCCTCCCGCTCCTTAAATACCATTTTATTGTATCCTGAAAAGAATGGACATGTGGATGTAGGAAACTTTTTTCACAGATTTCTCTCTTAAGGGCTGTTTTCTAGGATATGTAATGCGTATCCCTTTCCTGTAAATGTGATGTGAACCCGTACGGATTTTTCAGGAAGGATCATGTGTTATAACTACTATTTCCTCTTACCCCTTGGCTTACTTTCAGTTTGCAAAGGCCAAGGCCTACAGAATTCATACACGTAACAGTGGCAGTCTGAATGTCAAATAGAGCGGTGAAGCTGTGATATTTGTTTTTTTCTTGTTTGTTTGGTTGGTTTTTTGTTTTGTTTTGGTTTTTTGTTTTGTTTTTTGTGGTTTTTTTTTTGTTTTGTTTTGTTTTTTGTTTTTGTTTTTTTGGGGGGTTTTTTGAGATTAAATATGTGATGTACAAATAAATTTGTACTTGATTTAAGGTGACATAGATTATACTACCAGGTGTAGGAGACCTATGGATATAGATAGTGCACAGAGAAAGGGTGGCAGCAAGTAATTCCAGTCTGTGTGGGTTTTAAATCAAGGGGACAGATATCCCTGGACCCCCCTAAACAGTGTCAGAGAAGCAGTGAGTCTCTTGCTGAAGCTTTGGCTGCTTCCAGTCTGAAACACAAAGAAATCCTTCCAGTGCTGACTGCTGGGACCAGGTGAGAGGGCAAAAGGAGGCACAGTACCTATAGGAAGTATAAATTCACACAGCAGTTCATTAATTCCTGTCACCATTATTCCTATATATATAGGAATAACGGATATATTATTCCTATCGCCATTAATTCCTATGGGCAGTTGAGCGTGTCCAGGTACATGAACAAAGCAGTTTTTTCAAGTACTGAAGGCACATAACCTGTAGAATGCACCTACACAATATGCAGAATCTACCTTTCCTGGAGCATTGATGTTTTTGAAGACTCGAACTTTATAGATTTATATTCTTTTAGTAGTAGTATTTACTGTAAGGGAAAAAATTATTTCAAGCAATGTCTTTTCAAAGGGTCATTGATACCATGGCCCAGAAGCCAGCAGGGACTCCAGTGTTTTCATTAGTGCCACCATTATGCTTTTCTTTGTGACTGCAGCACTGGGTCTTATGTTAGTCTTTTACATGGTAGGTGCTACATAAACAGATAATGTCTGTTGGTTTACATCAATGCTTTTAAACCCAGTGAATTTGTTGAGTCTTTGCTAAAAACTCAAAATATTTATGTAATTCTCCTCTTCCCTATCTCTCCCTTTCTGCCCTGGATTTATAATTATTATAAAACAAAAGGATTACATTTCTTTAGTGTTAAGAGTTTGGAACTTTAGTGCCTGTGTATTTCTTACAATTTGACAGGCAATGCTTGACCTGGACAAGAACAGGTAGTTAGGAAACATAATCTTTCCTTTACATTGCCATAAAACATTTAATGCATTATGATTGCCCTTGCTTTCTTGTGAAAAAAACCCTGCAGTCATGACCTGACACTATAAAAAAGGAAACAAAAAGAAGGGGAGGCAACAGCTGGTTTACGTCATGTGAGGTGGAGAGGGATTGGAGTATGGCCAAACCTTGTATTAGAAAAGAAATTAAATGCTTAACCTTAAACAAATGTTATTTTTAAGAGTAATTTCGTAGAGTTTATTTGCTGTCTGTTTTGGAAAACTTTCTTCCCCATCATGCAAGGCATCCACTTTTTTTAGTGAATATTTCAATGCTCTTTCTTCTGATGCCAAGAGCTGAGGCTCTAAGGAAAACTCTAAATATTACATAGGAGTCAGCAACATTCTGTTGGGCTGCAGTTTTGCGAGCAGCTCAAGTGATCCAGTGGGCAGCTGCTGCCAGGAGGCTGCCAGGTCCCTCCCTGGGACTCTTGGGCTCATCCCCGAGCCAGCTCAGCTCGCTCCCACAGCACAGAACTCTGGTGGTAAAACCCGTGTCCACTTGCCCGGGAGCTGTGCGGGGTTACACTGCCCTGGAGAGAAACCCAGCGAGCCCTAGAGCTGGTAAGAAATGGGCAGTGGGAACTACGGGGAGGCAGAGGGATGGAAAGGATGCAACTTCTCATTTTGGTGGGGGCTGTCTCACTCTGGGGTAGCTGCAGTTTGGGTGGGAACAGCTTTATTTTGGTCTGTCCTGGGGCCTTCAAACAACTGTGTTTTGAAACGCTTGAAAAGTGAAAGGTTGCACATCCTTGAGGTGTGTGGGACAAAACTTCAGCCATTTCAAAATTATTTCTCTTCTTGAAGGGTAGTTGGGTTTAATATATTTTTACACTACATTACTTTTTTTGTAAAAAAGCATTTCCTATCCATTTTTTTTGTTTAAGATAAATATTCATAGGAGGATTAAACTTTTTGGAACAGTATGATAAATTTTCAAGTTTACATAGAAAAAAAGATACTTGAATTCTCCAGCTTCACAGGTTTTAGGAAATGACTTTCAAAATTCATCATACAGTTGTTCTTTTTCTTATTTTTTTTTTTTTTTAATAACAGTAGATTTTAAATGGAGGTCTAGAAAAGAGAGAGAACTATACAATAGAATACTTCTGAATTTGAATCTCAGCCTGTTCAGAGCATGAAGTGTAAAGCTGTTTCAATCTGTATAATGTTCAAGATGCAACTGCGTTCACTTGCAGGTCTGTTAACCCGGAGTGAATTCTGTGGACAGCATAGAGTGATCATCTCTGGCAATTAAGGGCTAAGGGATTTTTTTCCCCATTTGGATTCCAGGCAACTTGTATTTGGCTTCCTTACAGAAGGATGATTATGAACCAGTGGGCCGGTGTGAAATGGTGATTGGTTTCTTGTTCCTTATGGAAAAGAGGCAATGTAAAAGCTGGCATAATTGTGGTAGCCTTTAAAGGAACTGGACAAGGAAGGTCCTTCCTGAATGATTTCACAGGAAGGCTCTAAATGCACTTAAAACGAGGCTTTTTGTGGCTATTCTTCACTTTTTTCCCCTCAACCAGGTCAAAAGCAGGAAGCACTTGAATTCTTGTGAAGTGTCCAGCTTTGGGTTCTTTATATTTCTGGTTTGGTGCAGCGAGCATTCCCAGGGAGCCGCTTGTTTCGCAGCGTTTCGTAGCTGGTGGTTGTTAATTACTTGGCAGGGAGACTGACGGGCTTGGGGAGAGCTCCGGGCTTGGGGGAGGAAGGCAGTGGCCATGGAGCAGCCGTGGTGCTGCACAGCTGCGCCGCTGGAGCCGCTCTGGAAGGGCGACAGGGCTTCTCTCCATCCCCATCTTCCTCTTTATCATAAAGTTCATGAGTTTTCATTTACTAGTAACCTTTCGTGTAACAGGAAGCAGTGCAAGGTAGCCAGCTGTAATGCTATTGTGCAGTTAATACCCTGCTGCCTGTTCTATAATTAGGGCATATTTCAAGCCATCCGTTTTTAGATAATGTTTGTTTTTATTATTTTTTTCTCTTTCTGTCCCTACTGTTTACGCCAACCCCACTGAGATATGACTCAATAAAATCAATATTATCTAGTGGCTACTTGCTTCCGGAAAGGCAATCTTGTCTTCCTTTCCCTATCAATAAATTTGCATCTTTGCCCAAGCTCCAGTGCATCTAAGGTGAATGAATGCATGCAACTGGCTGCTTTATTTTTTTGGCGGGGCTACATTTCTGATGGCTTAACTTTCCCAGACCGCATCCTGAGGCTAGATGGGTGCCAACGCTGGTGCACAGAAAGTGGTGGGAGCAGGCAGCCAGGAGGAGGGAGGGGAGTGGGTGGAACAACTTGTGTCCGTGACAGCTGGCTGCTGGATGAGCTCCGGGTTGTCAGATGCTGGCAGGACACACGGACTGCCTCAGCAGCTGGATCAGGGCAACAGTTTCCATCTATCAGTGATAATTTTATTGACTTGTATTGAGTAACTGACTTCTTTCTGGATCTTTGGCTGTTGTGAATTTTGGATATACTATATTATGTGTTTATTTCTTTAAATTACTTGAATGTGCGTGTATTTTACAACTTCTGCTTAGATCTTCTGAAATATTAAATCAGTTACAGTTTCAGCCTTCTGTAATTAGATACTTTTTTTTTCCCCCTTTGGGTCTATAAGGGCTTTTTTCTTTGGGTTGTTTAGCATCCTGTTTCTAAAAATGCTTTCTTTTAGTCCTTTTATCTACAGAAATAGCTGGTTTCATGTCTCAAAGCATATGGATAGTTTCCAAAATAGCTCTGAGTTGAGATGAAATAGCTGCACATATAACTGGGCAGAGAACACGATTGAAGTGTCACTGACTTGTTAGAGAAGTTCAGAAGCAATGAAAACTGAGCAAAATGGTGAAATTTGTAGTTAGATCAAATTTCTCTGAGCATACTGTTATTTTATAATGGCTTATGAATTATAGAAGGGGAAGCCTTTCTGTCATTGTCTGAGTAATCCCTGCACTTGCCTGGTAAGTAAATGCTAATGAATCCTCTTGAATTATTCCAGTGATTTGTATGAGACAGTCAGCTGCATTTTTCCTTCGGTTGACCCCAGTATTGCAGGTGCTTTCCTTAATAGGAAGTTAAATTGGGCTGCCCAACATGTTGTCATATTTTTTATCTGACATATGATAAAGAGAAGAAGAAAATAAATCATCTTAAAACTTGACAAATTAAGTGAAAGAAACACAAGGCTCAGTGTTACAACCCTTGCCCAGACAAGTGATTCTTCTGTGATCAGAAAATCTGTTTTTGCAAATGGGGTGTCTTGTTTAGTAAATAGGAGCTTGGGGCCCTTAGAAAATGGTGACTGCCATCTGTGCAGAATATGCTGGTGACAATTAAAAACTTAGTGAAAAATTTCAGTGTTGCATAAAATAGTAGTCGAGGGGACATTGCTCACCTCACAGCTCTGTGCAGAAAACTAAAGTGAAAAAATAATTTTGGGAAAACGCGGTGGAGGTGTATCCTGTCAATCTTTTCTTGGGCTAGGGGTCGTAATCAAAATTACTATTAATGCAGTAGGAACTCAAGAAAGCCACACAACTTGGTCAACCCCTTCCTTCATCAAACAAGTAGGAAGCTGTAAAGAGACCATGGGATTGGGAGGGGAGGAAGTGCCCCCCGGATACCGAACTCACCAGTGTTCCCATTACCACGATGGGGAAAGAGATTGACAGATGTAGTCAGGATGCTGCTGCAACTTCATGAAATGCAGTCATTTGAGAAGCAGCTCTCGAGCTGAAAGTTGCCATCATGAGTTATGGCACTGGCAGAAGGCAGTGCTGACAAGGAGGGAGGAATTACGTCAAGTTACCTGGTGCAGGAGTGAGACAGTAACAGCAGGGTAGCTAACTTAGGCTGCAGGGTCAACTAGCCCTGCCTAATCCTGGAGTGATGGAGCTGCTACTTCTTATTGTACCCATTTTCTTTCTTGGTGTTTCTTGTTTTGTGGCTTTGGATCCTGTGGTTCCTAGCTATACGAAGCTCGTGGTACATGGCTGTAGGGTCAGGAACTGTATTCACTTGTAAGTCTTGTAGTCTTAATAAAAGCACAGAAAAAATATTGTCCAAATCTGCTGAGAGACTTTGACATTATTTCATGAACCACAAGCCATGAAAAGCTTCTACAAGTAAAAGAGTACTATTGCATATTTTCTCTTTAAATTTTGGACTTGATAATGCATGTTCAAAGACCAAAGTGAAAACAAAGCTTCAAGGGAACGTATTGTAATACAAGAATTAAATATGTGGAAGAGGAGTACTTTATTCCTGTAAACAGAACTCATACTTGGAGCTCTCCCTTCAGTCATGTCTTTCTGGAGATGTCGTTTGAACATTTCTTTTCTCTGTGTATTTAAGAAACCTCCATTATTCATTAAATAGTTGATGGACTATTCCACCATCAGCAAAGCCATCTTTGCAGTGTGTACAAGTGTAGGTGAGTAATAAAAACCTTAGTGAAGAAATGCTGTGGTTCTGGCAGAGGACCTCAGTCATAAGCTACTACTTTCAAAGTACAATCATTTGAAGTCCTGTACAGTGCTTTTTGTTTTTCTGGAACAGCATCAGCACTGCATGTTATAGTATTGTGCTAATCCAAGATTGAAACAAATGTTGAAAGCTAATCCCATTAATTGTTGACTCATTTTAATAAGAGTCACAGCAGGTGTGCAGGTTTGCCTGTAAGGAAACGACTGTCAGAGCCAAAAGAACAAAGATCACAGCCAGACAGGACAACAGAATGAAGCACACTGAGTCTGCCTGCTGTAGCCAGCATTGGCAGGACATTTGTAGTGAATGTGGAATTCACCACTCAATTCCTTGCTTTGCGTGATTCACTGTATGCTGAGACTGAGATCAGGGGGTTACTGATCAATCTTATTTAGTTAATATTTTGGTGCTTTCTGTTAAAGCTTGGACTTTATAATCTTGAATTTGCTACCTTAAATATGTATCCTACTTAAATGTGATGGCATCCATAGCAACTCCATCTTTTTAATAGAGAATACTGAAAGCTCTATTTCAGTCTAGAAATGAAAATTACCATCAGAAAGAGGCATGATTTCTTCCAACCAAAACAACTGTAATGCTTGGCAAAACATGGGCAAAGCAGCATGGAATGCTCAAGTCTCATGAATACCTACAAATCAAACCAATGTAGTAATGTCTCATCTTAGACTAAGCAGATATGGAAACGTTTGGTATTGGGTTCTGTCACTGATGCTCTGCATAACCGGCCTCATTTATTAAAAATGAAACTGTTTCAAAAGTAATTTCTTCTTTTAGAATATTTTGTGTGTAGTGCACAGTTAAACTTGCTGAAGTTTCTTTCAGTTTTTCTTCTGTACTGCTGCCCTGTCTATTTGTTGCCAGTGGTTCACACATTGTTGTGCATACCACAATCTGGAGACCTCTGCCCTCTGTTACTAAGTAAGGTATCATATCTACCAAGAAGTTAAATATTTTCTGGTTCTTGGCAAATATTGTGTAGCAAGTGTTTGGCCTGACAGTTTGAAATTCAGTAATGTTTCCTGTTTAGCTTCACCATCATATGTTGTGAGTGCATCCACAGGGGTCATTGAACTGAAAGAGCAGTATTTATATACTTTTTGCAATCTACAATTTATACCTTCCATATTCACTTGAAGATTTATTTATTCCATGCAAAAAATGCTATGAAAGGTGGGTAATATTAGTTTGGTAGTTCTATTAATTTTCGTGTGCAGTGAGAAATAATAGTTTTATATTCCTTACATCTTTATTACTCCCAGAAAATGTTCTACCTTCTTGTGTTGAACTTAGAATATTTTTGCCTGTGTCTGGGGAATAGCTCTGCAAGAAAAAAACCCTATATGTTTGCATTTTGTCAGCGTATGCATCTGAACTAATCCTTTAATAGAACCTGATCTGTCCCCTATACTTTGCCAAGATTCCATTTTTCAAAGATAATTCTAAACCGTCTGTTATTTGCTATTTATTTTTCTGGCCAGCACCTTCTTGCAGAAAGAAAACTAATTTATTGCGTGAGACAGCCCTCCTGACTTCAGCAAAAGCTATTTTTTTCTCTTTTTGCAGTGTTTGGTTATCAGCTATTTACAGTATTCAGCAGTGGCTCACCACAGTAAAAGCTGCCCTGATGTTTAACCTTTAGAGCTCATCTGCACAGAACAGAATATCAATATGGAGTTTTTGCACTATTCTGCAGCTGCAAAACATTCACAATCCTATCACCACTGCAGTGGGAGAGGTGAGGATGTATCAAAGCACAGCTGGGTAATTAACTTGGAAGGATAGCTTTTAACAGAAATTGGAGAAAGGAAGATTTTTTTTCATGAGAGAAACGTTGCCTTCTGAACTTCCTACTCTCCTCCTTCACACTCCTAATTCTCAGATAGTTTAAGCTTAGTCCAGTTGTTATTGACATATGTTTGGGTATGCATCAGCAGTATAAGCCTTTTAGGAGCATGTCAGTTCCCCTCACAAAAAGGATAAATCTGTGAAGGGGAGGTACCACTTTACTTGAGACTCAATTTTGAGGGCAGATTTGGACACAACTGTGGGCAAAACCTATGACCTCATGTACTGGATGTGTGGCTCAGGCCTCAGCGTGTGGTGTTGTAACTGAGAAGCCACCTTCTACCTTCTTGTTTGTGATCAGGAAGCCGCTGCTCACTCTTGTTCTGTCCTTGCCAGAGCTCCTGTAGTGTTGGGTGAGTAAGTGGAGGGGTTGAAGTGGTCTCTGGTAGTGTCAGTGCTGCTTAGCACTGAGCTGGTAAGGAGAATGTATGGTTTGGTTACAGCGCCTGAGCCAGTGCTCTGGCAGGGTCTTGCTAAATACACATTTCTGTGCAGGGCTGGGTAGGAAGCGTGAAATTTGCATTCATGTTACATGAAAAGATCCAGCAGTAGAACAGCAGGACCACAGCCATTGTGGTAGGTGCTCTTGGGACTTAACACACGAGACATGCATAACTATATAATTTAAGAGAAGTAATTTTGATCCCTTAGTTTTGTCTCTTGTCACAAGAGACTAATATTTTTCCCATAAATTTGTTTACATCCAGAAATACGGCATTTCTTTCATTCATTAAGTATGAACAAGAGTGGGATCACAGTGGCAGTAAAAATTAGACAGTGCTGCAGCAGTAGAGAAACACTATGGGCTTGCAAGTGGGAATGAAAATAAACACAACAGAAGACTTAGTGGTGTTGAGATTGGCTTATGGAACTGCCAATGGAGGACCTATCCAATACTAAGACATTAGAGCAATCTTCATGAATATAAATTATCCATTTTTTTAATCTTACTGGCATTTCAAGCTGGCTGATTATTTGTCTAAATGTTCATGGATCCAAGTTATTTCTAATTAAAATGCCCTGAGAAAATAGATAATGCATCACCTAGCTTCAAACATACTTGCAGATACAAGCGTGTTTGCAAGCATTCTAGCTTCTCATTTCCTTGCGGATGATAAGCAAAATAATTAAGTGCTTGTGAAATTTGCACTGTTTATTTCTCGTTTCTGTTTGTTATTATTACCTCTTTCTCCCTTACATTTCTTAAATATTCCCCCACCTTTCTCTCCTCTTCAGTGTAGTTAATCATTCCTGATTATAAGAGGGGGGTATTAATCACATACCAGTAAACACAGTAACTGGCTCGTAGTATTTTGTTGTGGATGGCATTTCTGACTTCAGGTAAAATTTCTCAGTTTTTATAAAGCATAGGAGTAGCAGAAGTGTGCAAGTGTTTCTTTAATCAGGTCAGAAATAATCATGATGGGGTTCTACTTCAGCCCAGTAAAAGCTGCAGGTTTTTGCAGCATGTCTGCCTTTGTGCATATCTAATGGGATTTTACATTGTATTTACAGGGAAACAACTGTATTTTGAAGAGGCAGACTGTGTTACTGCTTACTTAGACCTAGAGAATTGAGCAGCCCTACTGAAATGCATGCTGCTGATTGTGGAGCAAGTATTTGGGCTGAACATTGCATGTTTTGGCCTTTTGTTATAGCAAACATAGCATAACAAAAAATATTGTATTATTATATTACAATACACTTGCATACAATACACTAGATACAGGAATTTTCACCACGAGTCTGTTTCTGCCACAATTTTCTTGTCTGCATCACCTGGAAGGTGGTATTGTTCACTGGCTGGAAACTAGGGCTCAGATTTCCACAGATACTAAAGGATGCTTTTTCCAGAGAATTTGACTACTCGGTTTTGTAAAGAAGTATGCTGTGTCTAGATTTCCATTACCTTTTACCATTCCAGCTTTACATGACTTGAGGATGTGACAAAATTTAACAGAACCACTAATTTGAAATATAGGTTAAATGTCTGCAGCATGTCCATCTCGAGCAAATATGGCTTCCAGAGAGGATAAAAAACTTGTTTAATGGCTTGTACAACAATAACAAATTTGAAGTCGTTCTGTTTCCCCACACCTCCATGTGCTGAGTTGTTGGTGTGAAGCCAGAGCACATTTTGAATCAGAACACCTCCTAGAGCTTTTGTTTCCTGTAAGCAGTTGCAAAAATCCCATTATAGAGAAGCACTCTTTTCTGTTGCTTGTGTTACCGTTCTGTATTACAGTGGATAAGCTTTACAGAATGGCTTTTGCCCACCAAATGCAACCAATATTTGCCAATCTAGTGGGAATCTTGTGATGCTGACAACAAAATTGATTCTTAAGGCCACCTAATGTTTTTGCATTAGAGATTTTGTTTTCAGCTGTTGCTGGTTTTGCTGGACTTTGTATCAAGGCTGTGTTGTGTGCATGTGTAAACCAAGTAGAATGAAATTCTGAACAGCTGCTTGAGGAACTGGGGTTGAGTTTGAATGATCTCATCAGGCAGGTTTAAGGAAGAGCTGCTGCTGCTGCTGAGAGGAGCTGTCCTGACCCCTTCCAGCCCTATTCCCAGCTGTTCCCTTGTGCAAGCAGCAGTTCTGGGGTGGCCATGAGGTCAAACTGATCCAAAATATACTCCAGCTTCCACCTGCTGTGTTTCTGCTGCTCATCTCACGGTGCAGTGCAACAAGCGCTGGTGCTGGCCCAGGGAAAGGGGTAGCCAGAAGCAGAAGCTGGAGCAGAAGGTGACGAGGAGGGGGGACCGTGGCCGACCACAGAGCAGCTCTCTTCTCAGCAGCAGTCTGTATTTGGCTCGGCTTTACGTGATCGTGAGCGATAACCTTCAACAGGCGTGAGTGCCTTGATAAAACGGTGTGTGCAGAGTAAGTTCCCAGTCTGACCACAGCAGAACCTCATTTTCTCAGGAAATGCTTTTAATGTATAAGGTACCATTTCGGTGGAGATTTTTAGCCTTGGCCTGAACAGTTGACGTAACAATGCCTTTTACTGAGCTGCACTCTGGGAGCTGTGGATTTTGCAGCACGTTGGCTGAAAAATCTGCGAGCTAATTAGTTTTCAGAAAGGTCTAAGACTTCACACTTTGACCCTCATTGCAAACTTATAAGTGATCTGAATATAGATTTATAAATTGTGTGCAATTGCCTACCCAATTTGTGCATCATACTGATCCCACAGGAGTTACTCTTCTTAAATTTGTTTCTGAATTTAGGATTGCCCAATTAGAGTGTAAACTGCTACAGTATCATATGGGTTTTTGTAGAAAAGGGAAATTCAGGCTGTCAGCTCTTTGGTGAAGACGAGGAAAACTTGCTGGTACAACTCCCTGTACCATCAGCATGGTCATTCTAAGAGCTTTCAGTACTCCCACCTCCATGGGAGAGAGAGAGATGGAACTTAAAGTACCTGGTCAGGCTTTGAGGAATGATGTGGGACAGAGCTCCCACTGCTGTTGTACAACACAACTTTCTGTGGATGGGATGATGCCAAAAGACACAGAGTCAAGGAATCTCTGCCTGAGACTGCAGGTGTCTGAGAAGCTTCTGTAGGTTGTGAGCCTTGTTAGATTATCCTCATCACTCTGGAACAGCCACCTTTATGTTCTTGGGAGATCCCTTGCTACTTGGATGCACTGGAAGAGGGAAAGATGCTGTGCTGCTGCTGTGGGTGTTGGGCTTTTGTAGCACGGATTGTTGATACCATGGACCTCTGCAGGAATCTGTGTTTGTAGAGGCAGCCGCCGGGTGTAAGGCTAACTCAATGTCTGATCGGAAAAACAGGCTTCTAGGAAATAAAGAACAAATGCTTTAAAGTATTGCTGGGATCCAGAAAATGCTGAAAAATCATTAAGCTGCATAGAGCAATAGCTGTAGCATTCCTTTCCATTGCTGTTCTAAGGCTTGGCTGTTGCTAGGAGCGGCTTGATGTGGTGGATTCTGCAGTGGGAGAGGGTGGTGGATCAGATCAGAGGGTCCAAACACTGCAGAGCAGTGGCTGTTCAGAAGATACAAGAAGATCACCTTATGAAACAGTTGAGTAGGTTTTGGATTTGGTTTTTATGGAAACATGCAAAGAAAAACCCAGCAAAGGAAAGCAAAGGGAAAAGGGTGGCAAATAATAACAGTGAATAGAAGTGCCGAAACTCTACCCTAATTTTTTTCTAATGAAAATAATTATGATGACACTGCAGTAAATGATAAATGGGCTTTCCTCCTTTTCCTTGCTCCTCCTGCAAAAATGTTGTGGATTTTTTTGATTCAGAGGTAAATGAATATTGACCTAAGTGACATCTCAAGGTCCTTCATATTATTCTTTCAAGTTTTTGATTGTGTTTAGAGAACCAATTGCTTTCGAGCCCCAAAACAAGAATGCATAGTTTTGGCTTCTGTAGTCACAAGTGCTTTTATTATAAAGTGCATTTTATTACATTGTTTGAATATGTTTTACTTTATACTTTCTTCCAGATTTCTTATCAATAACAGCATATTGATCCTATTAATGAGAATAAATTCCATTCTGCTAAGAAGGACTCAGCTGGCTTTGTGCTGGGCTCTTTTCTTTTTTTTTTTAATACATCTAATAGGGCCCTTTCCTACCAAAAAAGATGCAATTAATTTAGCTGACTTTGAGATCCTACCATCAGTAATTAAATAAATGTTCTGAATATATAGCATTTCGTACACACTTTGAATACAGAAATAGAACAGCTGAACAAAAAAGCTGGTTCTTCTACAGTCCTGTTGAACAAGTGACCGTTCAAATAGGAGAAAAGTCTGTTGGAGATTGTCATGTTCCTATAAAAGAGCTTAGGCTAGTCATGGTGGAAGTATATTTTTAATATCCAACTCTTCAAGGTTTAAACAACATCATAAATTTCAGTGAAAGGCAAAAAGCGTTTTTAGGATGAGACATTTAAATATTTTAATATTCTCTTTAGGGAATTGTTAGCACTCTAATAAATGTGTTTGTAGTCATTCTACCTTCTCTTTAATCCTGTTTCTTACTCTTGTATGTATTTATTTTTCAGGCAGCAGCATCTGTCCAAAGCCCTTAATACTGTCTAGAGCTTGTACAGCGAGTGCCACAGCCAGGCTTGTGGAGCAGAATGTACGCAATGAAGCGGCTCAGGGAATAAATGGAAGTGTGCCACTCAAACAGTCCCCACGTTCAGCTTCAAGTCCAAAGCCACAAGGTAAGCACTCCCAAATATTGTTGTTAGGGAAGTTGTTCTTCGTCTCAGACTTCTGAGAGAAATGGAGCACCTTGAGGAAGTGTATTTGAAAGAGAGAAACCCATGGGGCATAAGCTTGCTGCTGGAATACAAATGTTCTGTAAATGCCTTATGATTCTGTAATTTCTGACTTACTTTTCAACAGTATTGCTGTGTTTGAGCTGGGAGGTTTGGACACTATTTTTGAACTGGAGTGTTTGACAGTCTGACTTCAAGGCAGGGGTGGTGGAGAAGATATTCAGGGCCTTTGGAGTTGCAGCAGAGATTGAGGGGACTCCTCTTGCAGGAGTGTGTGGAAAGATGGGAACTTCACCTTTGTGCACTAAAAGCTGACCAGTAATGCACACAGACTACAGTTAGATTTCTCTTCTTTCTGTCTCTGTCCATAAATAATACCTTCACTTTTAAA
>VWZT01015647.1:746218-795173 GCA_013397055.1 Pachycephala philippinensis | reverse complement strand
TAAATATATATGTATAATTTATACATCTATAAAATCAATATATATATTGATTCAAACCATCTTTTTATGTGGTCTTCTCAATAATATTTTTGATTCTGCTGTAGCTGATCACAGCAAAGAGTCGCTACATTCCAGAAATCTTGAATTCAAATCAAATCTGGACTGATACCTTTTAGGGGTGGCATGCAATAGGAACTTTTATGCAGATAAATGATCTGACATGAAGATAATTTTAAAAGTTAAGAAAAAAAGAGTGAGTTTAGAAGACATACATCATGATGCTGCTTAGTGAATTGGATTCTGAGACACAGTGCTGATAAGACAGAAATGAGAATTACTTACAGAAAACTAGATGTGGCAGGCTGACCCTGGCTGGATGCCAGGTACCCACCAAAGCTGCTCTATCGCTTCCCTCTGCAAATGGACAGGGGAGAGAAAATATAACAAAAGGCTCCTGAGTTAAGGACAGGAGGAGATCACAAACTGGTTACTGTCATGGGAAAAATGTTGAATTTATTATTAACCAAAATCAGAACAGGATAATGATAAGTAAAACAAATCTTAAAAACACCTTCTCCCCACCCCAACCTCATTCTGAAGCTCTGTGTGCTTTCCCCAGTAGTGGAGGGAGATGGGAATGGGGGTTATGGTCAGTTCAGCACAGATTGTTTCTGCCACTGCTCAGGCACTTGCTCCAGTGTGGATTCCCTCCCACAGGAGACAGTTTTCTGTGAGATTCTCCAACATGTGTCCTTCTACGTGCTGCAGTTCTTCACGAACTGCTCCAGCACGGGTCCCTTTGCACAGGGTGCAGTCCTTCTGCTCCAGTGTGGGTCCCCCACACGGTCACAAGTCCTGCCAGCAAACCTGCTCCAAAGCGGGCTTCTCTTTCTCCAGCTCTGCAAGTCCCTGCCAGGACCCTGCTCCAGTGTGGGCTTCCTATGTTTTCACAGCCTCCTCTCAGGCATCCACCTGCTCTGGTGTGAGGCTCCCACACGGGCTGTGGATGGATCTCTGCATCCCTGTGATCCTCCACGGGCTGCAGAGGCACAGCTGCCTCACCATGGGCTGCACCATGGGCTGCAGGGGAATCTCAGCACTGGTGCCTGGAGCATCTCCTCCCCTTCCTTCTGCACTCACCTTGGTGTCTGCAGTTTGCAGAAGTGTTCCTCTCACATATTCTCACTCCTCTCTTCTCTGAGCACAATCATGTCTGTGCAATAACTTTTTTCCTTTTCAAATGTGTTAGCAGAGGTGTTACTCCCTTCTGACCTGCTCAGCCTTGGCCAGTGGTGGGTCCATCCTGGAGCCAGCTGGTATTGGCTCTGCTGGACATGGAGGAAGCTTCTGGCAGCTTCTCACAGAAGCCACTCCTGTAGTCCCCCCAGCTGCCAAAACCTGGCCACACAAACCCAATACACTAGAGCACATCTAAATCAAGTGTAGAAACTAGAATCATGTCAGAGTCATCATGTAGTGGAGTCAACAACCTCTGTATCACTTAATGGGAAAATGCATCTTGAGGAATTTTGCGTCAGCCCTGAGTTCATCTCAGAGTTAAGAGCAGGAAGAAATTTTTTGGGGTGTCAAGAAAGTTTTACTTACTTCTGGAGAATGAGAGCAAAATAAAGCTGTTGGGGTTTTGTTTGTTTGTTTGTTGGGTTTTTCTTGTTTGCTTGGTTTTTTTGTATAGTTTGTTTTTATAGTAGTTTTGCCAGTATTGTTAACTAAACTAAGATGTTTTTGCCAGTCATATGTAAACATTACTTATCTGAGTAGCCTTTCTGCACCATTTCCAAGGTCTCTGGAATGAATTCTCTACAGCAAAGTTGAAAAGAGAACATGTGTTCTTTCTAAGAAAAGTATTTTAGGAATCATTAATGGATAAATAGAAATGTGCTATCAATAAAAGGATTTTAAGCCTTTCAAAACCAAAGCCAACACACTTACTATAAAATTTTAGCTATTAGATAAATTAGGAGTTGTATGTTATTGGACCTCATTCATTCAAGTAGTTACACAGCTGTTGTTGCTCTTTCCTAGCCATGTTTCCATTTGTTTGTCAATATTGTGTGGTCCAAAATGCGCCAGAGCCAGGAATAGTGTTGTAGTCTAAGAAATGCAGCTGTGTAGATGAAATTCAATAATACTGTTGTAAACAGTATTTTGTGTCTTCTTTGTTCATGGGTCGCTCTCCATTTATTTCTATTAAATATGTGCTTCAGATTGAAGTTTTATAGTATATTTTTGTTTGGCTTTTTATTGAATTGAAGCAAAACAAACCAGAATTAATGAGACAGCCATTTGGGAGCCTAAATGTTCTAAGCAAACCAGATTGCCCTAATTTATTGGTTTAAAAGTGGCCACTATTTTTTTAAAGAGCTTTTCATGTAGAGGTACAGAAACATTTTTGGTTTATAGCAGCAGGAAACATTTTTCCATATGGTTGTTTTAGTCATTCAAATACTAAGTGTCCTTTCACAGTGAAAGGAAACAAGATGACGGACCTGAATTGTACTGCCAATGTATTTGGTTGTGGAGGAACTAACTGCAAAATGACCTTCATCTATCCTACCAAAATGATTAAAATGAGAGATATAAACATGACTTTGAGGTTGCGTTGCAGGTGTGGTACAGTCATTTTTAGTAAATTTCCCTTTACTGAGGGAAATAGAGGTTTATTATAGAGGAAAAATGTTCAAAATCTTGCACTTCAAGTGAACCCTGTATTTTTGTTTGTACTTGGTTTTTGAGAAGTAGTTTAAGTACTTTGAAATAGTTCACTCAGGGTAGCTAGGTCAAGTGAATAAATTTCTGCACACAATCCAATATAAAATTCTTTCTTTTCATTTTCATTTTTTTCCCCCTGGCTTTTCAAGGAGAGAAAAACCTGTCTGATACACTGTCAGTAAAAGAACAATTTTTGTTCTCCAATAATTCCTTCCATCAATTTTTGTTCCCCAATAATTCCTTCCATCAACAATTTAGCAATTCATGTGTCAGATTTCTGTCTGGAGCAGAGTTTGATTCATGAAAATCTTTGCAAATTTGGAACAAAGCCTGAAACTGGCTGAAAGCCGATGAGGGAGTTAAGCAAAGGGATCGGGGCTGCGGAGCAAAGCAGTCGCAGTCTGTACGTCTGTCCTGCTGTGAGACATGGTGCTTTGCCTTTGCACCAGTGCAGTGCATTCCCTGATAAAGTGGACTAATCCACACTGGAGGCAGTCAGTAGAAATAGCACAAGGTGCTACCAAGTTCCAATACTAATATGATCCATAAGAGAGGAAGCAAATTGTTAAATAATTTGAAGTTTGCCCTTACCTACAAATATTTGGGCAGTGATCTGAACCTGACAATAGCAGAACTCATGTAAAATGACATGTAAAAATTGACTTATTTTTCTAGATTTTTTCTATTCCTTGCTCTTTGCTCCTCTTGCATGAGGTTATTTTATGATGCCAAATTGCTAAATACTGGGCACTGAAACTGCTGTCTGCACCAGGCAGTTTTATTGTAGGATGCAAAGTATGTGGAAATGCCAACACTTCTTCAAAGCAGTGAAGTGTCTTGTCAGTTCAAGACTGTGCATCAGTTGCTCATTTAAATTTTTCTAATGAGAGCCTAGGAGTACTTACGAATCTCCTGCTGAGGCTGAAGAAGCATTTTTGTTTGGGTTGGAGATGAATTTCAACTCCAAATGATGGCCTGGTTTGTGCTACTGTGAAATGATAAGGATGCAACAGATTCAACATTTAGACTTCAGCAGTCAATTTTAGATGCCTATCTGCTGTGTAGCGTGAATCCTGTCTTCCTCTCTCAGTTAATTATATAGTCTGTGGTTAAAAGTTTGCAGTGGCCTGGGCTTAAAAAAGCTGAGAGACCTCTTAAAGGTCTGAGATGTAGACTGTAGTTCTCTGGCAAATGGAACTTGTACAGTTGAAGGTGAGTGGAACTAAAACTGAGAGCTGTTTCTAGGTAGGCTTCTGCAGTCTTGGTGGTCTTTTAAGAAACCTGCTACAGTGTCTCTTTTATCAACAAAACTGACAAACCCTCAAGTTATCTCTGTGAAGAAGACAAATGAGAGAACAAAACATATCTGATTATTATTGGTCTTCTCTCCTAATATACTATTGAAAGATTCTTCTTGTGGTGTGAACTAAAAATGTGGAAACGCACATCTCAAAGAGAAGATGACTTTTTTCTCTCTTTCTGCTGAGTTTAGGTTACTGGTTATTTCATATTGTTCTTAAGAGTAGAAATCTTTGGCATCTGTTCAGCAGTGCTCATTTGATATTCCCGAAGGTGATGGAGCATGCAGGGAGGTGATGATGGATGACTCAGCCAGGAGAGCTGTAGTTGCTTACCACAGGAACTTTTAGCTTCATTTCCATCGAGTCAAGGCATAGCAGCATTTTTAACCATTGAACACACTGTACTTTCTAAGACAAGAGATAAATGACCTTTGCTGGTATGCTTTGGAGTCTGCAAAGGTGCTTGCACCTTTTGAGCCCTTTATATAGCATTAGCTGACATTTCCTTATGTATATATGCAAAGCTGAATGCACAACTAGGCACTGCAGCATAAATCTTGATTTTAGCTAGTGGTGTACAGTATCAGCTACCTGAGTACATGGAAGGGTTTTCTTTGGGCAGAATAAGCAGTTCATATGTCCTAAGGAGCTCAAAATTCTATAGTACAGACAAGAGTATTTATAGACTCAAACAGAGCTCTGTATTACGCAGGTTACTACAATAGGCCAGTCTTTTCTCTTTTTTTTCCCCTTAAGATCCTTTCTCTGCGCACACTGAAAAATAATCTGATTAAAACAAAACACTACAGAAGTACATTGAGGAGAGAATTAATGGAATTTGCTTTCCATTATCCCTGTTAACAAGGCTGACCTTATGGGAAGGTTTGAGGGTTGTGGGTTGGTTTTTTTTTTTTGCATTACTTATTCTTTTCTTTCCATTGATCTTGTGATTATTCTTTCTCTACTGCGCTGTTTCTGAACCATACAGTAGCTACAGCAGCAGCTGGTAGGGGAAGTGCTGTCTGCTAGATGCTGATAGGGGGTAAGGAATAAAATATTTTGTGTAAGTGAATTGGCTGTTTGGTTTGTGGTTCTCTTCTGAAGCCATTACAGGGATTTTCAGTATACGGGGATTGTCCAGTTTGACCAGAGGTTCCTCATTGCTTCCCGTATGTAAATGCTGCTTAGCTGTGGTTTTTCAGTAACAGCTGCAAAGTGTGGGACACTTCCACAGAATGTCCTAGAATTTGATTTTTGTCCCAGTGGATCCAGTATAAAAATAGCTACCAACTAAATCCTTCTGCTTTATCAATAGACATTAATTCCCCCAAGTTTAGTAGTTTTAACATACCCTTGTGAGGATATTAACATTTCATGAGATGTACAGAAGACTTGAAGAGATGTACGAGTCCGTTACATAAGAGAATTCACAGGACTGGGGGTTATACAGAGTCCATTGCAAGAGCAAGAAATGTTTCTACAAACGACTGTGGTCCTGGTCAGCAAATCCACTCCGTGTCCCCTTTGCTGTCCATCTCGTCCCCGAGGGGATGGCAGTCCTTAGGATCAATTATGTGTCCTGCTTTTCCCCAGGCTGCTTGTGCCGCCTTTTTTCAGCTGTCCCGTGGCCTTTGTCAGCACAGGCAGCTATTCAGTGCTTGGACAATTATCTGATGCTCACTGGCCTAATTCTGCCAGGCCTTGCCCGAGCTCCCTGAGAAGAGGGAATGTAGGGAAAGCCGTTCCACTGCACTGCAGCTGCGGCCGAGCAGCTGCACGGGGCTTCTCAGGAGGGACTGCAGTTACTGCAGACTCTGAAGCAGTTGCACAGTTTAATAATCTGCTTGTTTCAGGGTTGAAAAGTAACTGTTTCAGAAAAGCAGCATTCTGAGTCATCTTTCTGTTCTGCATCCTTCCCCAAACTTGCTTTTCTTGCCTGTCTTAATAAATGTAAAGTTTCCAAGGACCACGGGTCCACATACGCACAGAAAAAGCATCTGATCTACAGTAACTGTCTTCCTTCTTCCTCTGATTATTTCGTTTATCAGCCTTTGTAGTTTATATGATTGAAGTCTGAAGCTGTTTGTGGTAAATTCATTTCTGCACAGGGTCTCCCATGGTACTTTTCAGACTGCAGCGATCACTGCAATCCCACTTAAGTGCAATTAGGTTGTTGGAAATACAGACAAATATTACCTCCTGTATTACCTATAAATTTAATGTAGGGAAGAAATGAAAAATTGCCCTTAATTGAGTGTTTCTTCAAGTTTAACACCAGCTATGATTAGTATATTTGCAAGAATTTTTCCAACACCCCTTTCAAATGTTGGTTGATGGGATTTAAGATCATTCCTGTGGTGCATGAGTTTTCCTGGGTAAGTTAGGAAGATATTCTAGAGCGAGCATTATGAAGAACATGGCTTTTCCACATCCACTAATTGTGTATCCTATACTGGAGCTTTTTTTTCCTGCTACAAGAGTGACATGTGATTCCTAAAACCAATTCAAGTCCTCCTTCCCTTCATGATTGGTCACTGGCTGGTCTTCATAGTTGCTGTAGGGCCAGTGCCTGTGCCCCACTGGAATGTGGTGCCTGTGGAGCAGTGCCTGAGGCTCTGGGCCACTGGTTCCACTGGCAGGGCATTGCCTACTCCTGCCAGTGTTTGCCTGCCTTTCAATAATTTTTCTTCCAATTTCATATCAAATGCTTTCACTGCTCCCACAATATGTTTTGGGGATGTGTGTGGGAATGAACAGAGTTGTGTTCTTGGGAATTAAGGTCCTTTTCCATTAAGTCTCTCCTTTTGATGGAGCTGGACCTTCATTGCTCCAACGTGGAATGCATTTGGGCCCAGTCTGTGACGTGCTCTTGTTGCCCACAAATGCTGCATGGTTGCTTAAAGTTAATTTAAAGATTTTAGTGCTGTGACTTTTGTTGCTTTATGTGTCACCTTGTCTTTTGTGTTCTAGTCACTGCTGTATTAAACAGTGGCTGATCATTAACAATCTAATTAGAAGGACTTATGGTAAGGATGGAGAAAAAGCAAGAATAATAAAAGAAACATTTTCAGGGGGGAAGGTTTTCAGCAGTATAATTAGACAAAGGTTCGGTGAGTAAGGGAAGTTTAAAGCTGAAGGCAAATACCTTTTCTACTGATGATTATTATTGAGGTCACAAGGGATAAGGTAAAGAATGAGAGCACCAGAGTTTTGGGGCAGCAATTTAAGTCTCTCTCGAGCTCCACAGTATGGCTCTTTCCTTTATGCTTAATTCTTTTTTATTACAAAACCTGCAAGTATAAACCTCACATATGTATTTCCTACAGTACACTATAAAAACAAACAAACAGACAAGAAAACTCCCTAATTTTCTAGCTTGTTAAAGTAGCATATGGTTCATCTTTTAGTCAAGTAATGTAACAAGATCCCTAACACCAAACATTGCATGAAGAACTGTATTTGTGCATGAAGTCCCTGTATTTGTAAAGCAGCTTTAAGGTTAATTAAAGCCAAGAGTATCTCTTTTTCATTGCTGGAATTAGTTCTTTATTCAAAAATCTCATCTGTGAGAGTAACCTGGTCTAGTAGAAAGTGTCCCTGCCCATGGCAGGGGGTTTGGAGCTAGGTGGTCTTTAAGGTCCCTTCCAACCTAAACCATTCTATGATTCTGTATTCTGACAGCTCAAAGAAATATGAGTGATTGATTTTTGTTGTTGTTGTTGTTGTTTGCAGTGCCTCCAAAGCCAATTCATCTGCAGACGGCAACATACCAAACCCCTAGGCGTAAAGCTTTAACAAATCAGAAACCAAGAATGGAGGAAGAGACACCTGCTGCTGTTTCTAATGTCACAAAGGAAAAGTCCAGTAAAGTGTCAGATCTCATCAACCGTTTTGAGGGAGGCAGGTATGTAACAGAATTTGAAGTGGTTTGTAATTCCATTTGTTGTGTGGAGATTGTTGGAACTTGAAGCTATGAGGAAGAACATTGGTACTGTGGTAAGGCTCACTCCTATCCCTCCCAGAAGGCTTGATGGCAAAACTGCATGTGTTTTGAAATTGTGGGAACAAATTGTATATTTGGCTTTACAAGGTGTGCTTTTCCATAAGGTGTTAGTCCTAATTATCCTTAAAAAAAAAAAAAGTCACCAATTTTAAATAAGTTTAATATTGAAGCTAATATTAAATACTTTTGTTCTTGCAGAAGAAAAAAAAATTCTTTTATAAGCAAATAGAAAAACCTGAAATACTGTTTTTCATCTTATACTGTCTCAACTTCTTAAATCATTCATGTGAAGAGGGTGAACTCTACAAGTTATTTGTAGTGGTATGGCATACATTCCTTAAATGGTTTGCTTTATAGTGCTTGGTGATTTTAGTGGAAAAGCTCAGTATTCTTGAGTTTTGATTATGTGGTTTACAGGAAACATTTGGAACTTTGGGGAAAATGAACCACAGGGAACACTGCTTTCACAAAATGGTGTTTCTTGGGTGTCTTTAATTAGATGCACGTGATGCATCTCTTAGTAGGTGCATTATAAACTCTGAAACAGAAGTTTCAAATATATCTGCTCTGTACAAAGAGAGCGACTTTCCTGAAAGCCCATGACGGAGGAACAGCTCAAGGAACAGTCCAGTGACAGTTGAGCATTGCAACTTTTGTACATGACTTTTTTCATGTTTCCTTGGGACACTGGAGTTCTTAAGGGATGCCCCCTGTGGGAATGAATGCGTGATGTACAACAGAGCATGACCTTCTGTGGAGCCAGGGTATTAAGGCTTTCATTGAAAGAATTTTTCCTTAAGATGGGTGAAATGTAATCCTTTATATGGAAGCAGCTGAGCATGGCAAAAGGGTGTTTGTCCGTTGGAATAGAAACAATTTCAGAGCTTCATCTGCAAGAAACTTCTGTCATTAGGCAGAGACTTAATTGCACTTGGTCATGACAGGTGCTCAGAGATGGGAAAAAGAGATTACTGCAGCACTGGAAGTCCTGTGAATTCTTTTAGCACAAGTCTCTGATCCTGTCATCACTTTGTTTCCCAGTCTTCCTCCAAAGCATCACCCATCTTCTAAACAGTGCAGTATCCTTAGAAAAAAAAATTATCCTTTCTGAAAGAAAACTCCTCAGGTTCATTGTGCCTTACACCACTGAGCCCTACATTTCTTCCTCCCAGACCTGCCTGCTGCATTGTGCAGGAGCTTCTTCCATATTATGCAATCAGAGGAAATTAGAAAGAAAGAAAGAAAACTTTCTTGTTCATAGACCTTTAAAAGTAGGGACATTTTGTGGACTATGGGAAGCTGAGTTGCTTTTGGGCAACATCATTCATTAGGTACGCCCAGTAATATCTGTCTGATGACTAAATTCTACTCAAGCCTATGATCTCTGCTTATGAGAACCTTCCATGATTAGCATGCTGAGGTCTGGATTATCCTGCATTGGTGGTAGAGGTAATTCCGGTTTTTTGAATGAGCTCAACTCACAGAATGTGTCTTCTGTGAAGCTGAACTTCACTTTTAATTAGTGATTTTGAAATGGCTAGGTAGCATGTTCATGAAATGCAAACTGTGATTGTCAACTATAATAACTTATTTTCATTAGTCTGTACAGCCCACAAGCATGTAGGCATGGCAGAAAGTTAATTAAACCTCTTTACTCTGTGCAGGCAATTGAAAAATGTATATTAATTTTCTCCTGGAGTTAAGCTTATTTAATAAAAAAAGGCATAATCTTTACATGACTAAAGAAAAAGTGATTAAATTTTTTTTTGTTATATGATGGAAGAAGATAAAGCTAGTGTAAGTTACTTTTGATCTGTGTGCACAAAAGTGCAGAATATGTTTGCAACATTTGTGTAAAGTATCCTATACATAAGGAGTAAAAATATAGTTTGTAAGCAGTTTTTGTCCTTCCAGAAGATGGAGGTCCATACTAGGAACAGTTAGAGGACAGTCAGGAACAAGAGATAATGTGTTTAAAGCAGAGATAAATTTCGGAGGAAAAAGATCTTCAGAAAAGATGCAGCATGACAAAAGGACATTGCTAAATAAGGAAACTGGAGAAGAAATGGGATAAAAATGTGAAGGTCCTCCTGTAATATTCTGAACTAAGGAAAGGGATGCTAAATGTTCTTGGACGTGGTTGATTAATTTTTTTTGTAATTAAAGAGCTGTTAGGGAAGAGGCTACTTGTTAGTTTAAGCAATGGACTAGGGCTTGGGAAACCACGAGTCTTGCTTCATTTCTGCCAATAATCTTCTGGGACCCTTTGGGCAAGTTGCTTCATCTATCAGTTTCTTGGTTTCCTGCTGTGTTACATGGAGCTAAGAATAAAAAAATTTAGGTTGCAAAAGGTCATTGAATTCGACTGTTAACCCAGCAGTGCCAAATCCACCACTAAACCATGTCCTCAAGTGCCACATCTTCACATCTTTTAAATACCTCCACGGATGGTGGCTCAAAGTCTTTCCTGGGCACCCTGTTCCAATGCCTGGTGACCCTTTCAGTGGAAAAATTTTTCCTAATGTCCAGTTTAAATCTCCCATACACATGAAATACAAGGCATATAGGAATGCAATGGCTCAATATGGACAGAGCTCTGGGTTTCTAGTAAGAGAAGGACGTTTGTAAGTGTTTTAATGCATTCCAGGTCTCAATGTCCTGAACTTCCTAATGTTAACACAGGAAAGAAATGGTTTGGGAGGAGTTGGTTATATGATGCTGATGCCTTAGGTTTTAGCTTTTATATTTTTCAAATTCTGTATTCCCAGTGTGTAACTCTGCAGTGTCCTGCAGCCTGTGAGCTGCTGTTCTCTCATGCTAAGATAGACATAACAAAGCCTCTCCAGGCTGCTCTCCAAGGACACCCAGCCCGTCCTAGGCCCAAAATGTGTAAACCAGCATCTTGAGAAGGGGGGCAAGCTGAGGGGAAATTACATCATTAGCTAAAGTTTAATTGGTGAAATTGTGTTGATATGCAAATGGACCAAACCTATAAAAGTGTGAAGAACTCGTGACTCGGGGTCCATCTTGGGTGTAGCCTTTGGCCTGCCCAGGGTGTGCCTCTGAAGGCCTTTCAAATAAATATCCACCTTTATTCCCTTACTCCTGTCTAGTCTCTGTTTCTAGGTTGCGGTCTTTAGGCATCAGTGCAACTCCTTTATTCCCCATATCAGGATTTTCTAGAAGTCCATATTAACTCTTCTCTCATCAATGTTTTGTTTGCTTGGCGTTTTTAGCTCACTCAATCCTAGCGATCTGAAGAAAGATTCCTCTGTTCTCCACATTGCGAAATCTCAAGGAAGATATGGGTCCACACCATCACCTCAGCCAAAACTCCCCTTCCAGCACTCACTACAGAAACAGGGAAACAGTAACACTGACAAAACTCAGGTTGCACAGCTGCACACGGCCAACGGAGTGGTAGCACAAGAGCAGCCGGAGGATGAGGAGCGGAGATTGCCGGAGCGCGGCTCCGCCGTGTCCACGCCAGTGCCGGACGATGCCATGGACAGCAGCTTGATAAACGGGGAAGGAGAAAGCAGTCGCAGAGAGTCCTTGCAAAGTGTGACTGCCTGTGAGGAGCAGATGCTCAACAGCTGCCACAGGACTCCGAGCAGCGACACGCTGCTCCCAGCCCAAAATGAAACTCTAGAAATTGATACTAATGTGAAGGAAGAACCAGCTGAGGAAAGCAGCAAACAAGATCAACCTGTAGAAACAAAGGTAAAGAGAGAAATTGTTTCATTCCTGGTGTATCACTGCGTTTTGTATTTTCTCTAGGTTTTTATTTACAAAAATAGGCTTCCAGGAACAGGTCAGAAATTGAAAATATTTTGGTTATTTTCCCCTGAAAAAAGATAAGAAAAAAATTCTGCTTGCCTGTTCCCACACTCTCCCCTCCTTTGCTCTTCTCCTCATCCCCTTGGCCCTTTCCCCATTAGTTATCTGAGGTTTAAAAAAAAGTGAAGCTCAAATACGTGTGCCTGTTTAGCACCATGCTTCAGCTGTGCCAGACTACAAGGGACACATGTTAGTGGTGTAAATGAAATAAAATTCCATGTGTAGTAAACTGCAATGACAGAGCTTCAGGCAGAAGTGTTGTGTGAATCCCTAACTTGGATGCAGTTGTCAAGTCAAAGCTGGAAAGGCAGTGGCAGTCTGCTAGTGATCAGATAGATGCAATGTTCAGGGTATACTAAATATATGCCTTTTTAGCAAGGAGAACTTATATCATGATGAATTTGAGGTCCCTTGTAAGGAAGGTTTTAAATACTTAAGCGAAGTAAGTGGGTGGAAAAAAATCTGTCTTGGGAAATTAATTGCTGAAAAATGGTGCATCTTTTTGACTTGTAAAAGTTTACTTGTGCAGTTCTCCTCCTTGTACCAAAGCAGTAAATGTGATTAACAGTGCTGGTACAGCCATCCCCTGTGTGGCAGGGGGAGCCTGGCAGACCCTCCCAGCCTTCCTCTTCACCATAGAGCCAAACAGCTGATGCTGAAAAAGCTCCTCACTGCGGCTCAGGAGTGCACCTGCACCAGTTCAGTGCAGACCTTGAGTTTGGTTAGCTGGGGTTCACATAAATGCACACTTGGAGGTAAATTTTGTGAGTGGGAAGGGTGGCTCTCAAATTCTCACATATTATAAGATGAAATATCCCAGGTAATGACAAGAATGTGGTGGGTTGTGTGGGTTTTCTTGTTTGTTTTAGGGGTTGGTTTTTTTTTTCCAGTTATGAATGGATGTTATGATCCCCACCTAAGCATGAGCCTGGGTACAGTCCAAGGCACTTTTGGCCTGCCACACCTGTCATTATGTTTCTGGCTCCTGTTGGGTAATGCCTGTTTCCCCTCTCTGTGCCTATAAAATGCTGAATTCTTAGTGGGCAACGATGTTAATCTTCAATCCAAGTCACGCAGTAAGGTGCTGGCAGCATTTTCAGGAAAAAGCTGAAAAGGGAAGCAGTTCTTTTTTAAAGTTCAGGAAGGAACTGGGCAAACGCTAATGGCAGCAATCTCATTAAAATCTGTCTGAGCTGCTGGAACCAGCACGTGTGATCTGTCTTATATTGACAATGAGTCAGCTGGTGAGGTGTAATGTGACTGTAACTAGATGTATATTGCTCACTGGTGCTTGAAGGGTAAAAAACCAAGCTAAACCCATGCAGGATGACTTTTAAGCTTGCACTGCTGCAGAACTGAATCTGTAAAACTGAACTGGGTCACAGCAGCCCTTCCTGAGGTACCTTGTGCAACAAGGACTTCCTCTTTAGTCTAGTGAGGTTAAGAAGTGTCTGCCACCCTTTACAGAATGAAACACTGATTTAGTTTGGATTAGTGCAACCTGGAGGTGGAAATCAGCCCTGTGGTGGTCTAAGTAGCTGCTGCCGTGCTGTCTGGATTAGGGGAAGGATGATGAGCAACAGGAGAGTTCTGGTGGAGCTTTAAGCTGTTTCTTTGTTCAAGCAGGCACTGGTAGGAAGTAAGAGCATTAGACAATCTGTGATTTTGCTAAATGCCTACTTAGTCATTATAGAATATTCAAACTGGGATGCAGTCCAGTTTTAAGTTGCACTGCATAGGATAACAGCACTCTCCTGCCCTTTTGATTAAAAATGTAGGTACAATCGCAAAAGGAGCAGATGCATGTGAGTCATAGTCAAACTTTACATTGTGCATCTGATATCTGTATTTTGATGCTGATGCTGAGTATCTTGTCTCTTGCATGCCATGCTTCTTAGATCAGGAAAGAGCAGAAAGTGATGCTCTCTCACTTTGTAGATGTGTACCTGTACAGCAGAAGTAATTCTAAGTCCACTGCTGGAAGGGGTGAATTAAACTGGGCACTGGTGCAAAAATTACTTTTTGGGCTTGGAAAAGAAGGCTTGTTTTGAAATAGTGTTGCTCTTACAATTATTTACCCCCCTTATCACTGTAGGTCTGACTAAAGACAGATTATTGCAGGTTCTGGAAAAATGGAGCAAAACTTAGTAAATTTGGCAGTGATCTGAAACAATTTCCCCAAACAACCAGAGTAGAGTATCCTTTATTTCTCTTATTTACTGAATTAGTTTGAAAGTAATGAAACACTATCATAACAAGCAAAAAGACAATTAAAAGTGGAAAGTTCCCTGCCTTGCAGTAGAAACAGCTCCTGTCATAAAAACTGATTTGTCTGAACTGCGGGGGCTGAATAGTACAAGAACATCTCAATCAATTAACTTCCTGAATAACATCTTGTGGGGAATCTGCTGCTACAGCTAACTGAAGACAAGAGGACAAATGTGTCAGTGTTTGTTGTGAGACTGGTAGGCAATAGGGATATAGACTGCCTGCATGCCACAGATGGGGAAGAATCCACTGAACATCTTTAATAAAGTCCTTATATTATGTCTTCTTTTAATGATAGTGTTGGGGGCTCTGATGTTTTAGATGCAAACCTGGTGGAGATACTGGATTTCTAAATGTAGGGCGATGTTTCAATTTAACCAAGGTAAAAATTTTGGGGTCTGCAAAGTTAATTTTCTGCCTAGAAATGTTTTACTGTTGAAACACTCGAGAGGTCCTGCCAGCTTCTTGATGCTACAATTTTTTGGTTTTCTTTAGGAACAGCAATGGGAACAAAGCTGTGTAACTTCAGCAACCAATATATAAATGCATAAATCTTCTTGTGAATAGTCACTTCTTCAGGGGTACCAGGATCTTTACTGCTTTCTTGGTTGCTGTGCAAGAAACAAGCACAGTGTAATTTAAATTATATTTGTTCATACTCCACTTCTCTCACCCTGTCTGTGTTATTTAATATATTCCTTCAAAGCCCTTGGGGCAAGGGCTATGCATGAGTAAGAGTGATTCATATACAGCATCACTGTCATCTTGGCAGGTATAGTTTTCTTGACAGGAGATGGCTCCTGTTTGGTTTGGATAATAAGGAAGTTCATACTTCCACGAGCATTTTTCATACCTCTTCCTAATTTCAGAGTTCAAAATTACTTATTTTAATTTCTTAAGCATCCATAGTAATGTAATTATTCTTAGGATGAGCAGATTTGTACTAAAGAACTAGATCCAGCTGAAACATTTACTGTAAGCATTGGAATAGAGATTCAGGTTTGCAGTCCCTCCTGATGCGACTCTTGGTCTCGCACGCTCCTGATATTTTGGTCAGCAGGTGAAATCATGTATGTGTGTAATGTAAATGTTCTCTATATAGCACACTAGCCATTTCTGCTTGGTTTTATATGTTGAGTTGCCATGTGTTATGGATTGTCACAGAAGTTTGAAATGTTCCCTGAAATACATGTTCCCTGAAGTTACCTTCCCCTCCCCTCAACACCACCCCCTGCTCCCCCCTGAGGACGTGCTGAAAGAAAAGCAGCAGTACAGTTTTCTATTTTTGCTCTGATCTAACCCTGTAGGTGGGTGTTCTTATGCTGGAATAAGAACATGCCACAGTGATTAAAAGATAACTCATCCATGGTGTGCATTTTTCCCCCACGAAGAAGATCCCTCTGTCAGGTTTGATGTAGAAAGGAGACACAGGTTCAAGAATTAAGAAGATGTGTAAGGTTGATACTGAGAGGATTGGAAAGCTGGGCTCAGCTCATTTATTTGATATTTTTGTGTTTGTTATGTATGATTTTCCCTCTCTTAATTAGTTCAAGTAATCATCTATAAACTGTGGATTGGTTCTATAGCACTGCTTCAGGGAGTGCGTAGGGTTCTGGGGTGAGAAAAAAAAATAAAATTAAATTGCTGAGGAACCAGTAACCTGCGTGGTTTTGTGCCTCAAGTCCACATGTGAGATCCTTTGTAAATGGCTGCACTAAGCAGCAAGCTGTAGCTGTAACAGCTAATCCTCCAGCTCCCTGCAATGTCTCTTGACAGCACTTAAAACACTGTTCTGTAGGTTACTGTGGTTGCTATGCTGATTTAAACAGATTTAATGAACAGCTTTGAAGTCACTATTGAAAGCCCGTTTTTAGGGAGGAGGTTTGCCATGTAGCAGTGCGACTGTGAACACTGCAGATTAGAACTGAAATATGTTGAAATCTGGAATACTTATTGAATACCAAAACGGGGAAAAAAACCCGCTGAAGTCCCTTATATTTAAGGCTGTACTTTAATAGTCAGTATTCTTCAAACTATTTTTGTAAAGGTACCTGCAAATGTTTACCATACTCTTGCGGAAAGCAGTGTGCAGTTTGAAATCAGAAACCACTCTCTCAAGCTCTCCTCTTTGTTTTTTTCATGAAGAATTTTTATGGTTTGTCTAGCAATTACCGGTTTCCCATAAGCACTGTGATAATACTGCCATTTTTTTAGGGAAGAGTCTGATGTTGTTAGATGCGAACAGACTATCACTAGATCTGGAGAAAGAATCTAGTTGTGGAAGTGTCAGTTTGTTGAGCCTGACACTTGCAAGCCTGAGGCATTTCCCTAATGTTTTGATATTGTAGAAGGCTGTTGTTTCATTTTTTGTCTTGAAGTAATTTTGCCCAGCAACGTGTAATTATATATTCTGACATATTTAGTTTAATATTGAAAATTGAAGGAATGTTTTAAGTTTCTGTTCAGCAGAAGAATATATTTTGTGGAATAAAAGACTTTAAAATGAAAACTTCCCTTAAAATGCAAAAATAACTTCCTTAAAGACTTAATGAAGGAGCCTCTAATTGGGGCCAACAATTATTCAGCAATGAGTGTATTGGTGAACATAAAACATTTTGTACTGCATATTTCAATAATTTTGTTGCGCAAAGAACATGCGGTTCCAATAACTTCTGAAATGGGGTGGGGGCGAACACTGACTGCTCCCATCTGTTCCCTCTTAGTCTGCAAATCAGTTCTTCCAGCTCTGAAAGGTCAGTGGTACTCGATTACCAGGCTGTGAGCTGATCTGTTGAGCAGGGAGTTGGTGCTTTGGCAAAGATCCCCATACAAACTGGGAAATACTAAATCTTTTAGGCTCTGAATTTTGCTCTGCAATTTAACTGATTTTTAACATTCTCTAACTCATGTATGTCTTGGTTAAGCTGTGGGAAATGATGTATTTTTCAAAGTTGGTGTTTATTACTAAATGTTAACCTTGTATTTCAGTTGCTTTTTGGACTATACGGTAGTCATAAGGATTTTCAAAAATTTTTAATTATTATTAAATTATGTTTTCTCCAGTATCCTAAGAGCTGCTCTTATTTTCCTCCAGGAGACAGATGAGCAGAAACGTCACAAAATTGCCAACGAGCTTCTGCAAACAGAAAAAGCCTACGTTAGCCGACTTGACCTCCTAGATGGGGTACATTTTTCTTGAATTTGCTTTTATTGTGTTGCCTTGAATTCACTCAAATGGCTATGCATAAGTGTGGGTATAAATTACGTGAGATTTGGTATGTTTTTCATATTTTGCTGATTTTCCAGTCAGTCATTTTCTGTTGCCACATGGCTTTTTTTCTATTTTAAGAATGCTACGTTTTTAATAAGTATTAGAATTTTGTGGCTATTAATGCAATATGTTCTGTGTGTGGAGATGTCACTATAAGCAATAGCATTGCATGCTGGTAGTCAACAAGGAAGATGGATAACCATGTCTTGGCTTCCAGTGAATTGGAGTGAATGCTGCAATCACCCACTCATTAGAAAACTACTAAATCCTTCTAATTTGAACCACCCAATCAGATTTTTTCTTTAGTCCCAAAGAACCTAGAAGCTGTGCATTCCAAAAAATATATCCTATATTTTCACATTATACGTTTAGAAACAGAAATGACTGTTCCTGCTAGGAAAGGGTTGGACTCTCATGCTTTGCAGGATCTAACTGATATTCCTTACATGTAAGAAGTCTGTACTTGAGTATTTTCCTTCCTAAGTGTTGTTTGCTTTCCACATAACACATTTACATTTTACCTGGATATCTCTAGCTTCGCGTTGCCTTGCTACAGGGTATTTTTCTCAGACTTCACTGTTTAAATTTCTCAGGTCCAATGCAGAAGTTTGGTACAAAGAGCTGATGAAAAGTAAAAAGTCTCAACTGATACAGTAATTGTTCAGGCTGCTTGGGGATTTAAGTAACTGTCCTCCTGAAAGTGGATTTACACAGCAGACCCACATTGTGATGGATATATGGTGACTTTTAAAAACCAAAGTATAGCAGGAAAGAAAAAATTGATTTAGGGAAGTTTAAAAATAAAAAAAATATGTTTACTTCCTGCATAGATTTTTCTGAGGGGTAATGTACAGTTATTTTCCTTGATGTCTTCCTAAGTGTATTACTGCAGTGTCTGTTTTCCAAATATTAACTGGAGAGAATTCTGAAAAATGAGTTTCAAACACAGCTGCTCAACTGCTGCTAATGAGAGGAAAGCAGAAGACTGGGAAGGGACTGTTATATTTCTAAACTTGGTTAAAATGTTGTGTAATCTTTATGGTCATCAAAATAACTAACTGTCATGTTGGCAATGGAGCAAACTGGGCATATTTCAGAGTATATATGGCTTCTTTCCTATTAAGACACTTCTGCTGTCTCAGTTGGGGTGATCAAAGTTCCTGTCTTCAGACTCTGTACTTCTTTTGCAAGCCCCTACCCAGACTTCTGAAGCCCTTTTAGGGACATGCAATCTAATCTGTTCAAGCATGGGAGAGGGTGGCAGAGAGACAATAGCTCTCCAAAAGCACTTATTTTGTGATGTGCATATTAACAAATGCACATTCTGTAGCTGCACCTAATCAGGTAGAGCCCACTGAGGGAGAAAGAATATATTTATTTTAAAAAGAGGCTATAGTCCAATCAGAACTGGGCTCCCTCTGTGCTTTAAATAGTATGTGGGGACTGCTCATAGCCTGACAATTACTTTGATTTCAAAAGGATCAGGGGATAAGGCATTCAAGGAAAGTGGTGGGGCTAATGGAGATCAGACATCCTGCTAATTGCAGAGAACAGAAGAGTGGAAAGTACAACTGGAAGGCTGGGAAAGCTGAGATGATCTAGCTGTTAAAACAGACAGGATGTCTGGAGCTGATCCAAAATGGCACTGCTTCAGTTTGGCTTCCCTTATGTCAGCTCTGCCTGCAGTGCTCTCCTGGCTCACGAGAAAGAAAGTGGGGTGTAAGGGGAGGAGAAGCTCTTCACTTCTAGTGAGGGAAGGACAATGAATGAGTTCATCACTACGTATCTATATTATTGAAATATTAATCTTGCCTCAGCTGTAGCAGGAGGGGTGGATAGGTGTCTTCCATTGATTAAATATAATAGCCTGACAGGTTTGGGGCTGTTTTTCTGTGTTGCAGGTATTCTACTCCAGACTCCTTGAGGAAGCCAACAGAGGTTCATTTCCACCCGAAGTGATTAATAAGATCTTTTCTAACATTTCGTCAATAAATGCCTTCCACAGTAAATTCTTACTTCCGGAACTTGAAAAAAGAATGCAAGAATGGTAAGAGGCACTTCACTGGTTAATATACTCCTAAAACTGTGTCTGTAGAAACTCTCTTGCAGGGTTGAGGTAGGGAAAGTTATCTTCACAATTAAGCTCTCCAGGCCCAGGAACTACTGCGAGTAAGAGAACGTCTGCTCTTCCACTCTTCCACAGGATCTGACTCAGCAGAGGACTTGCATCATTTGCTGAAAATAAAGTACATGGATCTCACTGAAGCCAGTGAGATTACTCATGATCAAATGTCTTGCTAAATTAGGTGTTCAGACTCAAATTGTGTTCTACCTGGTAAACTCATTGTACAGAATACAAAGTTGAGGTAAATAACATGTATGGGGTTTATGATAATGCTGAAGTACAGTGAACTTTTTTGTTACTGCTTTCTGTTATAAGGTGAGATGCATTCTTCTTCTATGTTTTGGTTTTATGTTTGGGATTAAAATCCCTGTCAGATACATTTCAGGGACATTTTCCCCTCAGCTTTTCTTGACCTCTATTTGGAGCCAGCAAGGATAGAAGAGGTGTAAATATACTCTGTAATAATCCTGTACAGATGTAGTATCTTTATCCTGCCTTGGTGTGTGTGATTTTGGATATATTAAAACATAGCCATTGTTGGTCTTATTGTTGTTAAAACATAGCATTTTTGGTCTCTTCTACGTAATTGAAAAAAAAAAAAGTCTCAAAACATTTCTGTTTCCCTACCTTCTTTGGGAAAAAGGATAACCTCATTTATAAAGAATTTACAAATACAGTTTCATCCAGTTGTTTCACCTCAGCACTTGTTTGGCTCCTATATTCTATGTTATCTAGAATTTATTATGAGGAATTCAGGTGTTTGTTCATGCATAATTTCCAGTTACGCTATCATACCTTTATTGTCAAAAAATACACCATAAATGAGAAAAAACCCGCTTTTTTGGTCACAAATATAAAAATCTTAGACCACACAGTGGTGCTTTAGATAGCAGCTATATATCTTCTGACTCTGTAAGATGATTCCCCTTTAAATGATGATTCTTTAAAATAGAATACTTACCATGCACAAACACATGCTACCTCTGTGTAGTCTATAATGCAACAAAGTCAATAAAATGGAAGCATTGTGAAATATAAGAAAGCTTACACCTTAAGTTCCCAGCAGAGTGACTTGAGTAAGGTAAAGCTACCTGTTTCTTTTAACAAAAGTTGAAAAAATCTGATAGGAAAGATGGATGCCTGGATTACAATAGAGTGCATGTTCATGAGCAGTGAAGTTTAGATTAGTTAAAAACCAGCTCACACTACTTTATGTCAGTGCTGTATAATTTGAAATGAAATTCACGACATAATGTTAAAATTCTGCTCCAGACGCCTTATGGAGCACAGAAGATGGGTTGCCTTACTTTACATATTTGGAAAATGCTAAACTGCTCACTACTATTATGTGTATAATTATATAGCTTCAAAGGTTGAAAAGCGCTTTTGTAGATAAGCTTTGACTCTTGGTGCAGAGCTAATAAATTGCATCACAAGGATATTATCTTTTCCACATTGCTTGAAAACAACCTTTGTGCTGTACCTGAGCCAGCCTTTTTTAAATGTCCTTGAAATATTGTGCTTTTGGGAGGAGTTAGGAAAAAGGGTGCAATTGAAGACAACTCTTTTTGATCATTGCTGAAAGAAAAATCTGGGGTAATTTTCTCTCCCCATCACTGGTCTCTGAAATTGTCTGGCACAATAGCTTCTGCCAGATACAGTCTTTTCTCAGCAGTTCCTCTCATTAGACACAAGAAATTAAGTATGTTCTTTGGGTAGGTTTATGTGCTTCTATTATTCTTTATCTTCCAACAAAAAAGCTGGATAAAAATTTCTGATTCTTTCCTTGAGTTGTGGTTTAAGTTGAAAACTTAGAGTAAAAATATGTAATTTTACTATTGGGAAAGCAGATCAAAAGCAAATTCTTCTTTTTCAGAAGAAAAGGCAGTGTGAATCTAAGCTTACCAAGTGAAAATGAAATTGTCTGGTAGCTGCATTTTTAATGAGTTGCGCAACAGCTGGAACTGAATATCTCGTACAACATATGGCTTGAAAACACTGGAAACAGCCTTGTTGCAATAAATTTCCCATGAAAAGTGTGTAACAGAGCATAAGAGTGATCCTATGCCATGGAATCATGGAATGGTTTGTCTTGGAACAGACCTTAAAGATCATCTAGTTGCAACTCCCCTTCCATGGGCAGGCATACCTTTCACTAGACCGTCAAACAAAATAATCAGATACAATACCCTGAGTCTTCTGTACCCAAGGATGACCAGTAGCAGATACTTGGGAATAATATAAGAACATAGCATGACTGCAGAGACCAGCTTCCCACCCTGTCTTGTCCCCTCATTGCCAGCCCCAGCAGCAGCACGGCTGTCTGCCAGGTGTTACACAGGAACACTCTGCCCTCACAGAGGCAGAGCTGCAGCTGGACCAGTTTTTGACAGTCCTGCAATATTCACTATTCAAGTATAACTCTTCTCTTCTGCACAGCTTTTCTCTCAGAGAAGTGTTGTGTTGGAGTGGACTGCAGAAGTAATTGCAGTAGATTGCTTCACTTTAGACCGCTATGAGAACATTGATTTCAGACTTTCAGAAATTCAGAGAGTCTGTCCTTGAAAATGAGACATGAAATTGTGCTTCCTGTTGTAGTTCTTGGACATGCCTGTGTGCTGCTCCACATTCTTTGTGTGCATTGGGAGTGCAGCTTCTCTCAGCCTCTCCATCTGTTACTTTACTATTCTGTTTCATCTGAAGATACCATTAGGAATTGGGAAAAATGTGGGAAAGTTCTCACAGAAGATCTGAATCCAAGGGATTATCTTTCCTTCATATGCTTCCTTAGATAAATAGTAATTTAAAAAAAAATAATAAATATGTATGTTTATATGAGGCACAGAGGGGAAGATGTACAGTATGGATTTAATCCTCAAACCAAACTACAGGTTAGATATTTTAAGGGTTAAATTATAGTCAAAAGAAGATAATGTAGTTTTAAGGAACAGCAGAGGAAATAAATTAGGGCATGTTTTGTAAATAAAATCTTTTGAGTCTTCAATTTCTAGCTTTTCTTATTTTAGTCCTCTACATGACCTGTAGTGTATACATCATCAAAGGGGATGCAAATCATCTTTCTATGTAAATTCCGATTTAATGATTATGTTGGAACTCCATATGAGGTGATCCCAAACAGAAGGACTCTCTATAAACACTTGAAACCTTTTATAACCTTGTGTGACTTTTTTTCTTTCCTGTTTGCTCTGAGATTCCACCCTCTTACTTTGCAGGACTACCACCCCTAGGATTGGAGATATTCTGCAAAAGCTGGCTCCTTTCCTCAAGATGTATGGAGAGTATGTGAAGAATTTTGATAATGCAATGGAATTGGTGAAAACGTGGACTGAACGGTCCCCTCAGTTCAAATTCATTATTCAAGACATTCAGGTAATGGGGAGAATAATGTAGATCCTCAAGTAATATAAGTAATATATAAAAATACATAGGTTTGTGGATGAAAAAAGGATTAAAGAGAAAATTAAATACCAAATCCCTTAGAATTAAGGTTGTTGTTTTTATCCACTTCACACTGCGTTCTTCCCTTCTCCTTCCTGCATATGTGCACAACCCACCCACAAAAATCCAGATTTTTCTCCTGCAAAATAGAGGAGCAAATTGTAAAGGCTGAAACATCTGAAGACTAAAAAAAGTAGTGCATTTTGTTGTAAATACCAGAAGCAGATACCACTGTAGGATAAAGTGACATAGCAGTGCATAGATCCCTGCACTGCATCCTTGAATATTGTGTCTGCTCAGGGTAATGCTGAGCACAGAAAGCTTTAGAGCCCAGGGATGCCAGTCCTTTCCAAGGGCTCGTTTCACACCCTCTGGTGCTCCCTGTGGGTGTCTCTGGGAATAGGCAGGTGTATGTCCTACTGCAGTCTAAGCACTTAGAAACAGGATAAAGTAGTTCTACTTAAATTTTACTGCTCTGCGGGGTCTCGTGGTTGTAAGCCAGGGAAGAAAACAATGTGTGTTTTAATGTAATTTTTGTTTTTCTAATCTAATTCCATCTAAGATTATGGAAATGAGTATACATCTTAAAATTTGAGGGAGGGACACTGCTGAGGGAGCTGACATTATAAATGAAATTCAAATAAAGCATTCCCTCCTCAGATAGATAAAATATACCTTTGTAGCCCGTTTAAGTGATTGTTTATAATATGTGGTCATGAACTGTTCTTATTAATTCAGAAGTATTTTTCTTGTCTGTTATTACAAACCTAATTTAAAACACACTGGAGTTTAAAAGGGTTTTTTTTTTGGTAAGACTGTGAAATACTTAGAAAAGTTTTTACAGTTATTTTTTAGGAAGATTTTCTAATTATTTGGTTTGGTAAAATAGTTCTGTTTTCTTTCAGAAGGTCTATCATGCATGTTCTAAGATACATTGTTTATGTTTCATCAATCATAAGTTTTATTTTACGATATCGTAATGACATCCTTGCCTGCTTCATTGAAATATGTTTACAATTTTTTAGAAGGAAAAAGTGTGTGGAAATTTGACATTGCAACATCACATGCTAGAACCAGTCCAACGCATTCCACGCTACGAGATGCTTCTAAAGGACTACCTAAGGAAATTGCCTCAGGATTCCCTAGACTGGAAAGATGCTGAAAGTAAATATCTTCAGGCCATTAAAGGAACTGTAATAAGATATTAGTAAGAGGATACTGTAAATTAAAGACATTTTCAGGAAAGATAAGTGAAGAATTACCCATGAAAAGAATGATAGAATTTCTTCAGTGAAATCATAAGATTCTTTGAAAAAAAAAAATCTGTTTAAATTGAAGTTAATTTAAAAGCCATAAAGCCTTTAGTATTCTCTTGGAGCACATAAGTTTTGCTTTAGTTTTGGGATAGCACACAGGTTTTGATTTGTTTGCTTTGCAGATGATCAGGGGTTGTGGTGGCTTTTCTTTTTCTTTTTTTCTTTTGTTTTGTTGGCATTTTTGTTTGCTTTGTGCACATTTGGAACGTGTGACTGTTATTTGTAAAAAAGGGAAGTTAGACTCCTTGTATTTTTAAGCTTCTGCAGGGAAAAAGCACAGCCCACTTTTAAATTTCTTCCCCTCTGCATTTACACAAGAACAGTTCAAGATATTTGCATAGATTGTTCAAAATCACTTGCTGGATAATTCTTTTAAATATTTCATTTTAGTACCATTGCAGTAAACATTACTTGTAAGATGAGCTGTTTCAACTGAAAAATATAGTTTGTCTTTCTGGACTACTTTGAGAAAAGGAGGGAGAGAACCATGACTGTTCTTGTCACAGAAAAATGTGATTCGAAGTGCTACAGTAATCTGCAATAATTCTCTTCTGATCTTTCCGTATTATAATTTCTATTTGGTAGCTGACTTTTTTATGCTTTCCACTTTACCTTGTTTTCTTTTTATTGCTAACTGAAGAAATTTATTGTACTTTGTAATTTACATAAAAACAACAGAAATTTTTGTAGAATTATCCCTCCTCTTTTCCCCCTATGTAATTTATAAATATGTAAAAGTGCAACTTTTTGGTTTTGCTTATTTTCTTCTTCTTCTGTCTAGAATCCCTGGAAATTATATCCACTGCAGCAAGTCACTCGAATAGTGCAATAAGAAAGATGGTAAATGATCCTTATTTTCCTGATCACTTTTCCATATATTATATTGCAATATTTGGTGAAGCCATGAGAGTGAATTGCAAATCTTCCCTAAAATGGCAAGAACTGGTTTCTTGGGTCAGATTGTTCCTACTTAGTGTATTTATACAGCTCCTGGAAACAATAGACAAAATCTGTCATTGCACCTAATTCTCTCAAGTGGAAAATGGGACAGACTTAGCTTTTCCCCTGGCTCGAATCACTGATACTGCACTGAACTCTTAACCTTGTTTCATCTGTTTCTGTCAGTGCAGGATAATGTTTGTAAAGAGCAGTGACTGTTTCTCTGCCAGATTGGGCTGGGACAATAGGATCTTAACTGAAATGTGAGTTGTTTTGGGCAAGAAATAATGCAGACTGTATAAACAACTGCATTTTAAAAATTACCAAGGATATAACATTCCTAAAAGTACTTCTTTCTTTATCAACTAAGTTAATCAGTCAGACCACACCTACTGGGTATAAATATGTTTTTCAAAGCTAAGAATCCCCAAATTCATGCATGCTCCCATCATTTAATTTAAACGTGCATAAAAATCTGTGCTTTCAATTAATAATTTTATAACTATATTTTCACTGTAAAGGAGAATCTAAAGAAGCTGTTAGAGATATATGAGATGCTGGGAGAAGAGGAAGACATCGTGAACCCTTCAAACGAGCTGATAAAAGAAGGACAGATCCTTAAACTCGCTGCTCGCAACACGTCTGCTCAAGAGCGGTATCTGTTCCTGGTGAGTGTGGTGCCTGCTCACTGCAGATGCAGGCCCTAGAGCACGAGGACTTCGAAATTCTCATTCAACTGAAATGTAAAAGCTTAGGATCTTTGTCCTGATAGATTGTGTGTTGAGGTCCCAGTAAGCCAGTCTCGTGGTTCTGTGGGAGCTTTTTATCGTGGCAGGTCATGCTCTCAGCTGGAATTCAAAAAGCACAGCCATGCTCCCTTACAACTCCCTTGGAAAAGGTCTGCTGTCGTTTGTTGCTTCCCATGTATTGAAAATTAGTGATACATTTTTACTCAAGGGCCTCTGGCATGGCCCATCTTCTGGTTAATAAAGAGTGGTGATGGGTTGTTGAGGCACAGCTCCTGCTTATCTGTGCTTCAAACAAAAGGAGAAATCATTGAATAGTAAGACCTCAGTTGGGGCTAGACAGCTGATTTAAATGATGTTCCCTTCACATGAGAGGTGACAAGCTCAAATGTCCTGTGTCTGTGATACAGACTAGGCAATAGTCTTGTCAGGATTTCTATGAAATAGGATTTAACTGAAGTGAGTTTTTCTTTTTAATAATTAATTTTGAGAAAAATGAGGGGGGAAAAATGTGAGAAAATGAAACATTTTATAGCTGATTTAATAACTGCTTCTAGGCTAGGGCTTTAGACATTTAAACATTATTTAAAGTTCTAACTTTAATAAAGGAATATATCTTTATCCTGCTCATGTACTATTTTTCCCCCTGTGGTATGGAGGGTTTCAGGGAATAAAAACTTCAAGAAACATTCTTTTGTCTTGGAGAAAAGACAAATAATGTCTTCAAATAACATTAGTTACAACTTGTACAAAACAAATTATTTTGGTATAGGAGAAATATAAATGTATACACTGAAGGAAAGAGTCCTTATTCTGCAGTTTACAGTAGGTTTTGCAGAATTGGGTGTAAGAATGGGGGTTTTGTTAAAAAGCTTTACACTGGTAGAGAATATCTAGTAAATGCTATGAAGACTGCTACATATACAGAACAATTATTCTTACATTCACCGAAGCTGTCCTTGAATCCTATTTCTAAAGAAATAAGAAAGAGAAGTCGTCTTGCATTAGAGCTTTGGTCTTCTCATGTATTAACTGATCAGGAATAAACCTGCTTTCTCGCCCACCTAGTCTAGCTTTGTGATACTGTCCAGCTCTCAGTGGACAAACTGTGGCTTTATCAGTGTTTTTCTTAGTGCAAAACCACGTGTTCATTTTTTTCCCCAGTTTAACAATATGTTGCTCTACTGCGTCCCCAAATTCAGCCTGGTAGGATCAAAGTTCTCAGTTCGAACCAGAGTTGGCATAGATGGCATGAAGATTATAGAAACTCATAATGAAGAATATCCACACACTTTCCAAGTGTCTGGAAAGGAGCGGACACTGGAGTTGCAGGCCAGGTAAGCAGTCTTTTGAGCCAGTTTCTTGAGATCAAATATATACACACAGAAGAGTGAATTAACAGATTTGAAGAAAGATGCAGTGGATTTCACCGTAATATTGGTGCTTTGAAAATAGCCTAAGCTGCCAAAAAAATCATAAATTGTCAGTCCAAGAATCTCTCTGTGTAGAAGATGCATCTAGGGTGCATAGCACATTGCCTAACTTTGCAGAAATGCCCAGGATAGCTGTGAATGGTCTGGCTGGGAAATGGAGAGCAGCGCCAAGGCAGTCTGTCTGACTGAAGTGTTTTAGGACACAGAGTGCGTTCAGGACACAGAGCTGCCCCTGGGATCTGAGCTGCCTTGGTACCAGAGTCTGCTCACCTCAGGGCAGGTCCAACCAGCAAAGCTCTCCCCTCCAGTGGGTTTATCTCCACAGAACAGTTTTCTGAAGCAGTAGGTGGGCATCTGCTTTCCTCTGTTCCTCAGGCCTATTTCCTATCTACTTGTTTTCTCCCAGTCCCAAGTATCAACCTCCTCCCAGAAGGCAAGCTCTCCTTTTAGTTCTTGGGTCCTTTTCCTCCAACTGCACTCTTCTGACTGGCACTTTTTCTGCTTTCTTCATTAGTCCTTGTATCCTCCTTCTGCTGAGTTACCTTCCCCTTACCTTTTTTGCATTGCCTAGACTAAATCTTCCCGGTCTAGACTCAAATAAAGTGAGATGCTCCTCCTCTTCTTTCAGGCCTGCTTAAAAATCCCCTTCTTAGCAGTCAGGATTTCATTGCAGAGAGGGGAGGATTAAATAAGAAGGAAAATGTCAATGGTGGGTCCAGTTCTGTGTTGGCACAATATATTTGGGGACAAACTATAGCGTGCTAGCCAATGAACTTGCAAGCTACTTTCCTTTATGGAAAACCTGTAATATTCAATGAGAGTTACAGCAGTGAATGTGCAAAGATAACAGCCATGTACCTACACTTTCATTCAATTTGAAATTAAATATATACTTTGAAAAATGACACAAGAAAAGCTTTCCACTAAGATCTGCAAGACTTCTGGGATGTATTTTTGGCTATCAATCACATCTACTGTAAATTACTGTATGAAATCTTGCTAAGTATTATGCAAATTGTTATGCCATATACCCATTTCAATGGTGGAAGGTGGCATCTTGCTATACTGTTTCTGAGGCATGTTTTAATTGGAATAAAATTGCTACAACAAACTAAGTTTATTTTGTTAACTTTCCTACATTACCAGTAGGAGAAAGTTTATTGCATTAGTGGATTTTAGGTGTGAGAAGCACAGATTTTCATCTGTTGTTTTGTTTTGTGATCACTGTTAGAATGCATTACAGTCTGTACAAAATGATGAAGGAATAAGTACCAACAAGCTCTTATTCAATTGTATTGGAAAAATCTGTATTAGTGTATGAGTACTGTATGTACCCTATGCCTTAACATCCTTAATTCATGAGCTTGTATTAACACTGTAATAATTTTTCATTTACTCTTGGGGTGTTCTTCACTAGGAGGCTTATATTGATTTTTCAAACTACTATTGGAGTACATTTTCAAGTACTGTTTTTAAACAGCTGGTAGATTATTTATTTGGAAGGTTTCTCATCAGGTACTCTGCTTAACAGCTCAGCTTTTGGGTTTTACTGTAAGCCGGCAGGAAGAATGATTTTGACGGCTTGGACAGGTTTCTTCTTCCTCACATGCAGATGGTATGTGGGAAGGGCAAACAGTTGTTTAGGATTCTGCTTGCTTGAAAGTTTTGCTAATACTGCAGAACAACACGTGGGGAGCTGTTTTAATCGAGATGTTGTAAAGGTTCTCTTTTGCATCCTTCAGAGCAACCCACAGAAAAACTAGATTTTGTATGACTGGTATGACATGGTGCAGCAGGGGTTTTATTCTCAACACTGTCCAAGGAGGAGGCCACTTTTGGAGAGCCAGATACACTGAACTGTTAATTCTCATGTTTCTAACTTTTGTCTTCTGGTTTCATTTGTTTGTTTGTTTTTTGGATTTGTTTTTTTGTTTTTTTTTTTTAAGTTGGACAGTTAACAATTAGTATTGTTTAAATTCTTGAGAATTACTGCAGAGTTACTTGGCTTTTGCAAGAAGTTGTTGAGAGTGGGATAATATTTCCTGGACTAGTCTCAAACTAATGTGTCAAATATTTCTTTTAGTTCTGAACAGGATAAAGAAGAATGGATAAAGGTAAATTAATCTACATTCTTTATTTTCTAAACACTTTTTCACTGAAGCAATCAGAAAAGTAATATTCATGTTTTCTGTCTGTACCTTCTCTCTGCTGATCAATAAGTGGTCAGAATGCAGAGTCTATTTTAAATTTTACCATGTCTGAGGAATTTCTCCACTGTTTTCTCAGGCACTTCAGACTACTATTGAAGCTTTTCAGCAGAGGAATGAAACTTTCAGAAATGCTATTGCTAAAGAATATGAAGACATGCCTGTTGAAGTCTCTGTAAGCTGCTGTTATTACTTTGTAATCTTCTTAATACCCATTATGTTCTTCAATAAGTGGAAGAAGTTTGGCAGAAACTTTGTTTTCAAGCTCATCATTCTTATAGCAGAGTAATTACAAAGCAGTCGTCTTGTTGGTAATTGTTTTTCTTCATAATGCCAAATCTAGTGAACCAGCCTCTTTCTTTCTTGAAACATGTAACAGAGCACTCTTTCAGTGATGCATCATGATTTTTGACTGGGTTCTTTGTTATTTCTTTTATAGATTTCAAAATGCATCTTGAGCTATGTTTTGTAATTTCCTTTCCAGAGGAAGAGAATAATTATTTTCCCTATTTCAAGTACTGTGCAACTTTTTACTAGCTTTTTTTGTTCTTTTATCCTCCTCCTGTCCCCGCCCCTTCAGAATGCTGAGCTTGGGAAGAGAGCTCCGAGGTGGATCCGGGACAACGAAGTAACCATGTGCATGAAATGCAAGGAACCCTTTAATGCACTGACAAGGAGGAGGCACCACTGCCGAGCGTGTGGACACGTAAGTGCAAACCCCAGTGCCTGCAGCTGCTCAGCAGGCCTGGGAATGTCTCCAAGCACCTGCTTGACTCCTCATGGCTCCTTGTCATCCGAGAATCATAGAATGGCTTGGGTTGGGAGGGACCTTGAACATCATCTAGTCCCAACCTCGCTGCTGTGGGCAGGGACACCTTCCCCTAGACCAGGCTGCTCAGTCACATCCACCCTGGCCTTGAACACCTCCAAGGATGGGGCATCCACAGCTTCTCTGGGCAGCCTGTTCCAGTGCTGTGGAGTTTGTTGCTGCGCTTGTAGCTGAAAGAAGCAGCTCTGCATACCACCGAGGACCCTCTGCCTGCTTTAGCTGGCGTGGTGAATTAGGAAGCCATTGGGAGCAATGTACATTTGTGTAAAATGTCCCAAGGCCCTGCACGCAGTATACTGTTAGTTTTGAGAGACCTCTACTAATACGAAGAGTTTCAAGACCATATTAAGCTGGCATAATCCAGCATTATTTCGGGCAGCGCTGGCTGTCTCCTCTCCACCAGAAGACCATGAAACCCTGCAGTTTTTCATTAGGTTAACTTGGAGCTGTTCCCAGCTGGGTTCAGTGTGTAACTGTGTGAACATGTGCAAAGCATCAGGGAAGGAGGGAATGGGAGGGTGGGGAGAGAGCATTGCTGCTGCTTTCCTTGCGGGATGCTGCAGTAACATATCCACCTTGAGAGCAACCATCAGACAGTGGTAGTATGATTTGACAGTTTTCAGAATTCAACAAAAGAAGAGCAAATATGCTGACTGTGGTTTCTTCTCTTGCCACCCAGCAGCTCTGCCTTTCTCCACCAGATGGTAGTACAAGCTCAGGTTTAACATTTGTGGTACAGGGTGTCTCGTGTGATTTCTTTCTAATGTTTTTATGTGGTGTGAGGGCTTGCTGTATTCATAACGCTGCTTTTGTGCTTTGCAGGACACTAGAGACTTTTTCAGAAGCTGTGAATTACTGATTGTACAGTTGTCATATGAGGGTTTCCCCCCCAGATCCTTCTGTCTTAAAATTCTGTTAATGTTAAAACCACACCTTCTCCTTGCACTTTAATTATAAAACACTTTTTCATGGGAGTTAATTTGGGCCAGCAGTGGTGGCTTTCTAGCAGTGACTAATTGGGAATACTTAAGTAGCATTGTCTAGAGCTACAAGCTGAAGGTGGTGATCTAGATTAGTACTGCAAAGCTTTGGTCCATAATAAAGCTTTGTTCAGATGTTTTAGTGGTTAAAGTCCACTTATCTACCTTTCTTTCTTGAAATAACTATACTCATATTTTTTTATTCAGGGCATTTTTTTCATGTGAAAGAAGAATTCTGTGGAAAAACATTTTTAATGAAACAACTCTGAGATCTCTCTTGCATTTCAGTTATATATATATACTGAAAAGAAAAATCAGGGAAAATAAGTGTGATACTGGCTTATTTATTCTGTGTATTTATGATTGGATTTTAAAATTGTAGATTTTATAAATAGGTATATATACATTTAAACATGCTAATATTTATTAGCAAGTTTAAAAAGTAGCCATTTCTGATTTTATCAGACTTTTATTGTTAAAAGTTCATCTCAATTGTAGGCTTCATTCATTCACTTGACTTAATTTCTGAGCTTATGTAGAAAACCAGTTGGTAAATGTACCTTTTCAGATTGGCATGTGAAGAAACTGCCAGCATGGCTTGTGCTATATTCTGATTCTGTACCTGACTTTAAACTACAGATATACTTAAAAGCCTAATGTGATTTTATGCAAAATATAAAATTTCCACCAGGGTAAATAGGAAGAAGCACTTCTAGTTAAGAAGTAGTGGCACAAATTTGGAAAATCATTATTTTCAAGTAAGTTGTTGTTGACATGTTATAAAGATGTTATCTTGCTCTGTATAATTAAAAAAATATACTACAAAATAGAATAATACTAATTTTTATAGTTTAATAAATTTCTATAAATACTTAATTTTTTTTTCCTAAGGTGGTTTGCTGGAAATGTTCTGATTACAAAGCACATCTGGAATATGATGGCAATAAATTGAACAAAGTCTGTAAGGACTGCTATCATGTTATAATTGGTTGTACAGACAGTGAAGAAAAGAAGAGGAAGGGCATCTTGGAGGTATGCTACTCAAGATGTATAGCTGCAATAATTTTGGCTCATCAGTAGGTGAAAAATGGTAGTATTCTTGCAGCGTTTATTTCCTCTTCGAGAAATAAAAAGTATTTGGCTCAATTTCATCCCATTCCATAGATTTGGGTTTCAGCACTCACCTTTGCAAAACTGCTTTATTTCTTGCAACTTTTCAATTTTTTTAAGGGAATTATGAACCTTAGAACTTGTTTGCTTCTTTTAATTACATCAGCTCCTGTGACAAAATTTAACCTTTCCTTATAAATTTTCAGTTTTCTTCTTCTGCACTTAAGCTTTCATAGCAACAAACCCCACTGCTAGCACAGTGATTCTTGAAAATATATACCCAGACTGAAAGAACTGGGGATAGAGGAGAATGCAGGAGAAATTTGCTCTTCAGAGTCTGAGTAGTAAGATACTGTTTTTGATCAGTGAATCAAAAGGATCTTTGTCAGGTTGCCCTCAAATTTTGGCATCTGAAAAGTCAAGATCAATGGAAATTTTAACACATAATCATTTTGTGTTCTTTCTTATCATCTCAGGTTCACTATTTAACTTTAGTGTGTTACTCTGTCTACAGATTTTAAGTAATTAATCTAATCTTTTCTCTAGGATTAGTGCTTGTGTGATTACATTATTCTTAGAAATGTATTTGAATTTGATTCTGTCATAATATTTTGACTGCCGAAATAGATAAGTTGTCATGTTGGATAGTTAGTGGCACTTCAGTGCCTAACATGGTGTTTTTTTGGAAATCAGACATCCTTGTAGGTGCTCAGATACAGAGGAAGGCTGGCTGTGGTGACAAAATGAAAACTGGAGTGATATAGAAGTCTATAATCCAAAATTACTGATGAAAAAAGGAACAGATTACACATGCCAAGGGAATATGTGTTGTGATTGTATGTGTTTAATATATATATATTCTCCATAAATCCAATCCTTCATGATCTTTCTTGGGTATTCCCTGAAGCTCTTTTGCAGATACTATCCAAGATTTGATATGAATGGTGATAAACTGGCTGCTTTTCTGTTCTTTCTGTTTTTAGCCTTTATTGGAGGAAAGTTTATTTTCCTTTTTATGCTTTATACTATCTCCTAGATTGAATCTGCAGAAGTCTCTGGAAATAGTGTCATATGTAGCTTTCTTCAGTACATGGAGAAGTCCAAGCCCTGGCAGAAAGCATGGTGTGTCATACCCAAACAGGAGGCCCTTGTGCTCTACATGTACGGTGCTCCACAGGTATGTACAGGGGAAATGGAAACGATTTCAGTAATTATTGTCACTGATACTTGAGGAAGAGACATCAAATAGCTTGGGAATGGAGGAAGGATCCAAGTGTTTTCACTAGCCTGTATAGCAAATGAGAGGTAAGGGGCAATTAGCTGTCTGTTCTTAATAAAGAACTTCTTCTTCTCAGGATGTTAAAGCTCTGGCTACAATTCCTCTTCTGGGCTATACAGTGGATGACACTCCAAAAAGTGCTGACCTCCCCCACAGCTTCAAACTGACCCAGTCCAAGTCTGTGCACAGCTTTGCTGCAGACAACGAGGAACTGAAACAGAAGTGGCTAAAAGTTATCCATTTAGCTGTCAAAGGTGAGACACCAGAATGTCAAAATGAACTGCAAGTGAATTTAGAAGAGCAGCCTGAATCTTCTAAAAGATCTGAATGCTGAAGCTCAAGAACACATGGCATTTTTAAAAGATTTCAATTGAAATTGTGGTTAACCTTTGTGTTAACCTTTCTTTGCTCAATCAAGGAAAAAAAAAAAAAAAGGAAAAAAAAAGAAACTTCTTACTACCGTACACATCTTGGCACTTTATGTTTGGGAAAAAAATTCTGGTCTTTTTAGGGATCTTTTTCTTATATTTATGTTCTGTCAATAAAAGTGATGTACAGGTCCATTTCAGAGACTTTTTTAAAAAATGTGAATGCTATTAAAAATACCTACTAACTTTACTGTACTACTTGTTTGTTGTAAAGCAATTTATTTTTTTTTAAATCCAGTTGCTCCTCAGTTAACATTTGCTACCTTCATTAAGAATGCAAATATTTGAAGCTTCCTACTTACATGTTAGGACTTGCAACAGGATAAAAGATATACCTCCACATTGCCAAAATAGATCTGTACTTAAATATGCAGGGACAGTTTGGTTTAATGTATGTAGTTTATAGATTGATTTCCACAGTTCTGTGCATATGTCGTATTCACGTGTATCTTTTTAATTAAAGTAATGCAAATTGCTTTCACAGGTATATTGGCTTTTAAGGTTTCAATTTATCAAGGAAACAATCTAATGATTTTCAATCTAGAAATAAATACCTAAAATTGAGAAAACTATATATAATATATGTACAGTATTAAAAATGTACAATACTTGATTATTGTTTTGGTTTCATGATACTGGGTTCTTATTAGTGAATAATTTATTTTAAAAAAAGGCATGTTTTCTATTTGAAATTAAACACAGTCCTAAATTGAAAAAATACTGTTCAGTGATTTGTTTTAATAGCTGACACTTAGTGATCTTAATACTTTTATGCATCAAAAAATTAGCAGTAATGTAAGTGGCATGCAATGGACAAATGAATTCCAGTTGTGTTTAAACAAGTAGTGGCTTTTCTTCAGTGTTCTATCACTGTTAGCTTTTAAGAGTGCAGTAGTTTGTTGCTCAAATGCAGTATGTGGTTTGAGAAAAGCAATGGATTTTAGTAACCTTCTGGGAACGAGTATTTTTGCTATTATGGTTATTGGAACAAAACATCTTGAACTTAAGTTTTTTAATTTTTGTAGAAGATTAGGTATTGTAATGCTTACTTATGACAACAATCTTCAAGGATTATTGTTTTGAAGTAAAGCCTGCTTTATAAAAATTTAGTATGAAGTCTGAGCTTGCAAATCTGAAATTTTATTAACTAACATTATTTGTTTTCTGCTTCTGGGTATAAGGACTCACTGCTTTACAATATTAAGTTCCTTATGAACTTCCATTCCTGTTAGGGCTTTTATACACTGAGGCAAATTACCTCCCTAAAATTTTTACTGTAATATCCTTGAATGAAATATGGCCAACTCAGAGGTAGTGAGTGACTATCAATTAAAATCATTGCTGCCTTTCCTTTTTTAAACCCTTAAAGGAAGGAAAATATGTAACTCCTACAATCAACTTGTCATAAGAATATTCAGGAGTCTTACTTCTCAATAAATGTGCAATCTGTGTTTTAAATGATATCAATCTGAAGAGCTCAGGTTCAATTTTGTTAGTGACATGACAACAGATTTAAATTGTTGGTTTTTTATAATGAATTTGTCAAGCAAACTATTTACTGAACTCCTACACCTGCTTTACTCTTTCTGCAACACTATAGGGGAGAAAACCCAACTCATTTTGCATTTAGCAAGGGATTAGTATCTGTTTGTAGTGTCAAGCATACATGAGCTTGTGGTGTCCATCATTTCTTCATAAGAATGTCGTGTAACTTAATGTTAGTGGGATGGATTTTGCTCTCACCTGCACAGATCCAAGATCTACCATAGCCTCTAGATTCCACAGCTTTACACCAGTGTTAATAACAATCAGGATGTGGTATGGTAGAGTACTAACTCTCCAGCTGACTCGGTGCATGTCAATTCTGAATTCTCTTCCTTGGGTGCTCCCTGTGTCCAGATTATTCTGGATATAACGCTAGTATTACTTTTATCTGATGTGCAAGCTCTTCTGTAATTCTCTCAGAGATTTTAAGTTACTTCTACTGGCAGCTGTGTTTACCTTTAGCAATGGGCAGCTCAAGCCTGTTTTGATTCATGTTGGTGAGTACCATCAGATCTTTGCCAAGGTCTCCCTAGCTAATACATCTTGCCTATACCTTGGCAAGGGATGGGGGAACATTCAGGTAAGCAAGCGGAACTCTTGGTGGCTATCTTTCCTTCATGGCCATCTCCCAAAAGTGGGTATCTTCTACAAGAGCCTCAAGTGCAATTGTGGGATATGGAGAGTTGTCTTACCACATCCCAATGTATCAAAACAGTTTCCCAAGCTGTTGAGTCAAGCTGTTGAGTGTAAAGGAAGAAGTTCCTTTAAAGGAGTTCTCAGATAGGAAGGACTGAGCTATACTGAAAATACGATGGCATGACTGTAGTCATAGAATTAATTAGTTTGGAAAAGGCCTCTTAGATCACTGGGTCCAACCATTGCCCAGCACTGCCAAGTCCACCACTAAACCATGTCCCTAAGTGCCACATCTACACATCGTTTAAATACTTTCAGGGATGGTGACTCAACCCTTTCCCTAGGCAGCCTGGTCCAATGCTTGACCTCTCCTTTGGTGACAAAATATTTCCTAAAATCCAATCTAAACCTCCCCTGGCGCAACTTGAGGATATTTCTTCTTGTCCTATTGCTTGTTTCTTGGGAGCAGAGACTGATCCCCTCCTCGCCATCATCTCCTTTCAGGGAGTTGTAGAGAGTGATAAGGTCCCTCCTGAGCCTCCCTTTCTCCAGGCTCAACACCCCCAGCTCCCTCAGCCACTCCTCACAGGACTTGTGCTCCAGACCCTTCACCAGCTCTGTCACCCTTCTGTGGGCCCACTCTAGCACTTCCATGTCCTTCCTGTCATGTCTTTCATGTCCCAGAACTGGACACGGCACTTGAGGTGCAGCCTCGCCCATGCCCAGCACAGGGGGACCATCAGTGCCCTGGTCCTGCTGGCCACACTATTGCTGACACAAGCCAGGACACCCCTGGCCTTCTTGCCCACCTGGGCACAGCTGGCTCGTGTTCAGCCGCTGTGAACCAGCACTCCCAGGTCCTTTTCCACCAGACAGCTTTCCAGCCTTTCTTCCCCAAGGCTGTAGTGCTGCACGGGGTTGTTGTGACCCAGATGCAGGACCCAGCACTTGGCCTTGTTAAGAACGTTACAGAGCTGGCTTTACTCATTGATCCAGCCTGTCTGGATCTCACTGCAGAGCCTTCCTGCTCTCTACCAGGTCAACATCCTACCCGACTTGGTGCTGTGTAGTACATTCTGTTTTCTAAGCTCCTGCAAACTTAATTCTAAGCCAGGTAGGAAATCCCATTCCAGTTAAGTGATTAGAAGTGGCAGTTTCTGTGCTGCCTTATTGTTATAGTGGTATTGAGTAGCTGAAGCTACTTGAATGGTTGCAGCATCTCCCAGATGAAGCCCTGCATTTGGGCATAAGCAATTTGACATGAAGTTAGCATCGGGAGTTGTTTGTCTGCATGTTAGCCTCACATTTGCTCTCGGCCATTAAATTTTATATAGCACAGGATATTTTATTTACCCTAGTGAAACCCATTTCATGATCTCATAATCAACTGCTTGGTTAGAATTGTTCCCTCTGAGTCAGAATGTGTTGGCACTCAAACACGTGGTTCTGTGTGTATTTTGTGGGAAAAGTATGTATTACCAATATTAAAGGACATTGGAAGATGGAGAAACTGCTTCTAAACTTTACCACCCTCTTGGCTTCATTCTCCACAGACAAGCCCTCATACAGCATCCCGAACTTTAACTTTAAATTGTTAATTATGACTGCAGAGGAACAAATACAAAGTTGTAGCTGCTGTGGCTTAAGAACTATGACCAAAGCAGTGAAATTAAAACCATCATTCTAACAAGATAGAAGCTGTTCCCATTTGAACTAAGTTCTTAAATTCTTCAAGGAAAAGAAAAAAGGTATTAAATTTGTGAGCATAAAGCTCTGTGTGTAAGGAATAAACTGTAACTAAACATTCATTCATAATGCATGAATGCATGTGAATGGCTCTGCTGAATTATTTAAGTTTTGCAACTCTTGTGTTCAAGAAATGCTTGTTTCTCACTTTAAAAGTGATCAGTCTTCTGTGTGATTTAAAGCAGATCAAAAGTTATTTTAGTGATTTTCTCTGTATTCAACCAGAACAAGACTTAATTTTATCATTAATATTTTTGGATCATAGTAATATATTTTTTCAAATTACTTATTTTTCCCCCTACCATGGGAAAATAGTGTAAAATGATATCTGCATGTCTGCACCACTCCTCCAGACCCTCTAAAAATTCTCGTTTGGTATCAGGTACTCCTGCTTGGTTGAAGAGCTGCTATAAAACCTGTATTATGTAGTGTTTTCAAATCCCTTTATGCTGAGTAGTTTTGTTTATTCCAAAATGAATTTAACTTAAATGTGCAAAATAGATATTGAGAGTACAAAACATTCTCTTCTGTTTGGAGTAGAATATTAAACCACTTTAATTGCATGTATATATAGTAGCACCTTTTTATGCAAAACCATCTCAAAGTGCTTTATAAATTTCCTCAAAGATTCTAATTCCCTTTCATAGAAAAGAGGATTTTTATTCTTCATAGTTTTAAATGATGGATGAAGGCAAGGCACTGATTAAATATAGAGTAAATACACTACCACGTAAGTAAAGTTTAGACGAGATTATAAAAGTATGCTCTAGAGACTTCCAAGTGGAGTCATAAGGAAAAAAGAAATACATATATTAAAAAAAAAGCCAACAAATGGGAAAGATGTAGAAACACTTGACAGGCTGTTTGGGTCCATCACCACAAAGCTAGTATAAAAAATCATCAGCTTTTCATTTCAAGGAAAGATTAAATAAAATTAACAGAGGGTAGTTATTTCTTATACTGAAGGAAAGACTTTCAGGAAAGAAATAAACATTCCATGTAGAAATAATCCTAAGCAATAACAAAAGGTCTTTCTCCATATAGCTGCTATAACCTAGCACAGGCCTGCTGGAGCTATTTTACCTTCAGTGATTTAAACTCACGTGGAATCTGCCTTACATTACATAAGGACACTTGTGGAAGATGAAACTTCCACCAGTTTGGGAGCTGCTGAGATCCCATGTTCTCCTCTGGACTCACAGAGCTCAGGTGAACTTCACATGGGTTTCAGCTGGCGGTAACTGATGTAAGGGTGAATGTAAACAGCTGGAAATATATGTCCAAAAGTAAATGATTGGGGAGAAATAATTCTGTGGCAGAACTGACTATCCTTAAGATAAATCCATTGGTGAAATGGGCATCATTCTTAGTCTCTGTGGTCTACTGTTATTTGAAATCTGAAATGAAATATATGGAGTTAATGGTTTTTTCTCTAATCTGTGGCCCTGTTGGTGTGAGGAATTTATCTAGCTGGTTCTGACCCGTGGGACTGTAGTAAGTATGTTCCTCAGATAGGAGTTTTAATCTGCTAGTCAGATTGTTTCCTAAATCCTTTTCCTTTAACAGAACATAACATTAATTTAATGATTACATATGTGTGTGTATATACACATATGCATATGTATGTGTGTATATGTATATATGTGTATTTATATATTTGAGACTATTATTCAGATGACTTGTTCTCAAGCAGTATTTTACAATCAAAAAATACACTGTGCTGCATTCAAAATAGAATGTATAATGACTGTGTTGAGTATGCTGTCCAAAAAAAAGGAAAAAGATGGAGGTAGATCTGCTATTGTGGCATGTTTGCTATTTCAGCCTATAAAAACAAACACAAAAGCTCCCACAAACATGCTAATTCCAGTGAGGCATTTCAATCAGCTTTCTTTGAAAGCTTGTGATTAAATTTCTTCCCAGAATCAACTATGGCATTTTGTTTCACCCCTTCCTCTTCCTGGCACAAGTGAATGTAGCACGTGTTTTTTCTCAAAATCCTCAAGCAGATTTCTTTGAATAAAACATGTTTTCAGCCGCTGCAGAACACCAACCTACTTCTCTTTATAGTTCATCCTCGTAGATTCATTAAGTATTTATGGTGGAAACATTCAGAAAAGAGGGAACTCCATCAAAGCATTTTTGCACTGATGTGCCCTGGTATTTTTAAGCCAAATTTGTTGCATGTAGAGAACAGTTTCCAATAGAAGTATTATTTTTTCTACCAGTGTATTTTCTATTCTGCAGCCCTTAAGGCAGATTAATACATTAATTTTAGTGGGAGCTGTATCAGCTGTAATGTTTGACATCAGAATTACAGGCTATACATGTTAATTTCCCTTCATTATGGAAGCATTTCTGATTTTAATTGCAAAAACATTTCTTAAAAAAAATAAACAATTGGAAGAGGTGTAAATTTGTTTTGGTTTTGCAATAAAGTGAATAATGTTAAAAAGGTGAAATACAAATGCCATTGTAAGCTGTGCAAATGTAAGTCGTCATTTTTATGGTTAAGAAATATATGAATGTAAAAAAGTTGAAGATATTGTACATATTTTCTGTAATATATGTATATTTGATCCTAAGGTGGGTGGAGAATTGTAAAAATTAAGCACTTTAATTCATGTTGAGTACTTAAAAAGAAAAGAAATTTGTATCCTGTAAAATAAAAGCATCATTAAATAAGCATTGCTGGTTAACTCTTTTTTTTGGTCCACCTACTGTTCATTTTGCTGATTCAATCTTTAAGCTGTGTTTCTTGTGTGTGACTATGAGGACCTCTTTTGGAACACTGGTACCTAATTTGCTGAAGTGCTGGTTACTCACAAGTACTGCTAAGTTGGTGAAAGATGTATTTTGAGTTTATAAAGGGTGTATTTAATGCTATGACATCCTGGGTGGGAAAGATAAAAGATGTGGTCTCTGCAATCCTGCGCAGTTTGGTCCAGATTTCTGTACTGGGAATGTGACCAGGACATTATGTGAGTGCTTTATGGACTTCTGTATTGCCATCCCCGTAGAAGAGTGCAGAAATAAAGGAAAACATTCAGTGTAGCCCCACATCTTTTGTAGTATTACTCAATACTAAGTGATCAGCATGATCTCATGCACAGAGTTAGTGGTGCTGCCAAGCAAAAAATGATCAGGTAATTAGCTGGATGTGTCCTTTAACAGACCAAAACTGGTTGCAGTTGCCTCCAATTTCCATCCTCGGCACACATTAAACCTGTTTTGACTGGATCTGATTTATTCTTGGTATTCTTCTGCAGTTGGGCACAATGTTGCAGAAAAAACTTCCCCCTAAACAGAGAGAGGAAGAGTTACTGTAGTACTTGGCTCCTGTCTGGGAGGAGTTGCATACAAGAATTTTTGTTTCATTTCTACATCTTCTTTTCTTTGCACACACTGTAAACAAATCCATAGTTGAAATAAGCACTGATTAACCAGAGAGAGTAATGCTTCCCTTTCTGTTTATGTAACTTTCCCCGCTAATTTTTCTGATTTTTTTTGCACTGTGGTTAACTCTGTTCCAAACCTCATTTTTTTCATTAAGCACAATGCAATGCCTTCTGCACGGAGACAAAAATAATAGCATTTACCCTAAAAATGTTCTTTAATAGGAGAACACAATTATAAAACTCAAACTACAGGAAATGCGTCACGGTAGCTCCTACTTAATTCCTCTAAAGCAGCAGGGTTAATAAGCACTGATATTTCTGTGTGGCAGCAAATTGTCCAGAGCCCATCAAGTACGGGGTTGGTGAGGAAGTGGTGGGTGTTGCCTCCTTTGGCTTTCCCGAAGAGCCTGACTAACACTGCCTCATTATCACGGAATTGTTCTTGGCATTGCATGGACTTCCTGACATGACACAAGTGGCAGGCCAGCCTTTGGCAAACACGGTATTTGGAGCTTGTTTGCTTTAAATAAATTGCTCTGGAGGGTCCTGTGGTGTCTCTAATGGACAAGCAGAGAGATCCTTATGACTGTGGCCATTTTGCTTGGGAGCTGTTCACCCCCTGCCTTCTTGGCCCTGTATGATGCCTTAGGTTTTAATTTTTATATTTTCCAGATCCTGTACTACTTAGTATATAACTCTGAAACTTCACATAGCCTGATAGCTACTGTTCTCTCATTCTGGTTAGACATAACAAACCCTCTCTTAGGTTTGCACTTCAAGGACACCTTGTTGTCCCAAGCCCCGAAATATGTGAACTAAAGCCTCTGAACAGGGGGGCAAACTTGGGGTAATTACTTCATTGCCTGAAATTGTAATTGGAGAATTAACCCTGATATGCAAATGGACCAAATTCATAAAAGTGTGAAGAACCCGTGACTCAGCATCCATCTTGGGTGTAGCCTTTGGCCTACCCAGGGTGTACCTCTGAAGGCCTTCAATAAATACCTGCTTTTATTCTCTTAATCTTGTCTAGCCTCTGTTTTCAGGTAGCCACTTCAGGGCATCATGTACACCAGGCAGCCATGGCAATATTTAGCCTCTCCAGAGCCTGTTCATGTGGTAAGTCAGGATGCACACGGTGGAGTTTGGTTCCTTGAGGAACACCACGTCTGTGTTGCACGGTGCTGTTTCAGTCTCGAAAGCCCAATGCCCTGGTGTCATGAGCAGGATGTGCTGCCTGCCCTAGGCAGAACTGACAAGACCTCCAACCATCAGGATCTTACCAAGAAAATCCATTAACAATTTCAACTGCCAAATTTGAATATGTTTTTCTTTGCTACGTGAAGGAAATTTCTTCTGTCAGAAGCATCTCCGTGAGGAATAGATCTTTAACTGGGAATCTAAGGTAAGATGAGTTTCTAGATCCCAAAACATCTTCATATTAATTTTACTGAATACTACCTTATTTAACTTATAGATTCCAGAGGTTTCTGAAATTGATTTATGCATTTGTAACATTAAAATAACACATGGCTGCAGAAATGGAGATTGTCTTGGAAGCAGAATCTGGGATTACCCTCTCTTTGGCCTCTACTAGCCTCATGTTCTCTTCTGCCCCTTCCTACTGCTGTCTGGGAGCCAGGCACTCTTGCGTGGAGAACGTGGAAATGAACTCTCTCTAGGGTCCACTGGACACTGAACTTGTATCTCTGACTCTGTGAGCTTGTGTTTGGAAACAAGGCTGGAGGTTTGTCCTCTCTTTTGAACATGTTTTAACGTCGTACGCCCATATCACTTTTCCAAACTCTAGGTAAGGGTCCCTGCTTTGGGGAAATGGGTTTTAGACTCTGACTGCTACTGAATAGGGAAGCCTTCTCTCAGTGTGAAATTAAATTTATTACCCTGTGATGGAAGAAGATAAGATTTCATTGTAGTTCTGTTTAGATGTACTGACTAGCATGTAGAACTACCTACCTTTGTCTCACCTGAATATTTCTTGCAAAGTAAATCCAAATCTTATAGCCTGAGGTTCTGGGACACAGCATTTGCAAAAGACCTGCCTTATCTATGTTGTATTTTGGAATCTGATCTCAGACCAGCACTAAGTTGGTCCTATTAACTGAACGCTCTTTAGTTGCTGAAGCGCATCCTACAGTTGTGTTTCACGTGGAAAGACCTGCATCCCTATGCTTCAAGACAACTCTGCAGTGCAAAGGAAAGCATGGCAGGTGAGACATGAAGTGTCTGCTATCATTAGTCTTATAAGCAGTCTTATAGTCTTTGTGATGTTGTAAATCACATATGCTCAATTGTTACATTTCCAATTTAAACCTAAAATTGTGCCAATCATAAACAGTGTGCACAAGAAAATGTGTATCATAAAAATATAAGATGCTTCTCTTGGCATACTGTTTTATCTTAAAAAGACTACAGGAGATGGTCATATTTAACTGCTAGATCCAGAAGCAGAAGATACAAGCTCAATTCCTCCTGAATACCTGCAAGTTTTGGTTGAGGTAAGGTTTGGTTGGGGTAAGATTTTTTCTTTCCTACTTACGTTGCCTCAGTTGAATGCTAAGTGTGCTTTTGTTTAGCAATAGAAGTCACTTTCTTGATAGCAGACAGGAGGTTATCGCCTTTATTCCCAAAACCTTGGTCCTTTAACATAAAAAGTCTTCACAGGGAAATTGAACTGCAAACCACTGCGGTGGTGAAAAATCTTTTACTGAAGCAACTGTTAAAGTGTTGTGTTTGTTATTTTGAGAAGTGTGACCATCCCAGCTGCAGCATGGAGGGAGCACTGCTGTGCAGGAATCCAGCATACCGAGGTTACGTTCATCTCCAACCTAAGTTTTTACCTCTATTGGCCCTGTGAGAAGAGCTGATGTCTTACAAATACCGGAGTGCTTGGGCTTTGTTACTGATTTGTGAGGTTCAACTGCTGTGTTTGCCATGTGGCTCTTGACCTCTGCCCTTTCTGCCTTAACTTGAAACCTACTTTCAGTTTCACGAGCAGGTTTCACAGAAGTCGTGTGACACCCCAAACAGCCAATCGATTTTCATAAGTAACTTCCCAGTGTTCAGATTAAGAAAATATAAGGAACTCTCAGTTGTTTAGTTCATATTGTCCAGCAAAGTTGCATCCCTGCCCCAGGATAACTTTGTTTTGTCAGAGACTGGGTGTCAGCACAGGTAACATGTCCCTCATACTCAGGAATTCCTATCAGCACCGTGACTTCTTACAGCCAGCTGAAGCACGTAGGAGAGCTCACTTTGCCAACTCAGCAGAATTCCTGGACTATGGATTTCAAACCTCTGACTTCTGTTGCTTCTGGGAAAAAAAAAAAAAAAAAAGAGCAACATTTAGAATCTCTCAGCTTGGGAAATCTGTGTAGAACAGCCAAACAAAGGGTCATTCTATCAAGGGATTTCAGGAATTTATTCATCTCATCTTCTAATGGTGTTCACTGTGGAGATGTCTGGTGTAAGAAACTGTTACAGTTAACATCTGTGATGAGGTTGCTCTCGAGAATACAGAAACACCATTCAATTTGACTTCACACAAAATCTGATCTCTGCCAAACTCATATAATTGCTGTATTGCATGGTTCCAAGAGGCGGCATTAGCTTACTAACGTCCTTACTATTCCTTAGAATAATTTATAGAAGTGTTTTGCTAATGGTGTTTTTGCAGTATAAAGCAGTATGACTGTATGAGGCACAAATGCTATGTCACATACTTGATATGTTTCAGTAATAATTCTCTAGACAAAAGAGGATGTCAGGAAATACACTTTGCTGAGGTGCTAGTTTGTGGTTTCCTTGTCTGGCATAAATGAATTAAATGGCAAATGCCTTGTCTGTTACTGTCAGTGTGCCAGTAAAAAAGACTCAGCTGTCTAAGAAAAATGGAAGCAAATGATGATGCAAAACTAAAAAGAAATTCGTATCATGGAGAAGAAAGTCTGGAAATATTCTCCTGATTTCAAACATAAAACCAAGGAGGCTTATATGGAAATTAGAAGATGATAAATATAAAACTCATACCAAATTGATTTTTTGCATTATATGTAATTGGATAATGAAATTTACCATCAGAGATTGTCATTGGAGCCAAGAATTTAGAGTGATGGGATAAAAACCCTCTTATATCGTAAATAAGGCAATCTAGTTTGCAGTAACATAGAAGAAATATTGAACTGTCTACTTCAAGTCTCACAGCAATATCAAAATTATTTAACATGCAGTTTTGGAATGAGAAGATCTTATTACTGCATTTTTATATTTTCCCCAGAGGCCTGATGCTGGAAGGTCCTGAAGTAGATTGATATCAGGTCACATTTGGTGTGGCAGTTCCTGTGTCCTCATATCAATTAACTTGAATAACCTGTCTGACTACTACTGCCTCTATCAGATCTTTAAATTTCTTGCTCAGTACAATGTAAGTCAGCCATGGAAATTTAGAGTTAAAGCTACAGATAACCGTTGCTTGTTAAAATATTTATTGCTTTGGCACAGTCTTCAACTGGGCTGAGGTAACTGTTGGATTTTATAAGTTGGTGCAGAACATGACACTTCATAGCAGCGGTATTTCCAGCTCTCACTTTTTAGCCAGAAATGTAAAATGTATTAAACTTAGCATTCTGACGTTTCTTAGCTTTATATTTTCTTTAGTACTTTCTTGCATTTCTTCATTAATTCACTTCCTCCATCTCCACTGTGCTTCTCCATTGGTGTTTCCAGCCCTTGACAGGGCTTTCAACATCTCTGCTGGGCAGGCTGGCTTGTCTCAGCTTGGTTCAGCAACTGATATTTCCTCTGTGTGATCCTTGAAATATTACACTGATAAAATTCTAAGAATAGCCATCCTGGGACAGACTGACACAGTGCTTCTGCGTGCTGCCCTCCCGGCTTCCAGACATTGTCAGCTCACAAAGAGCCCCAGCCAGATTTGATCCCTACACAGCTATTTTTATACATGCAATGCACTTCTCCTTCTTCAACTAATCCATACAACATCTGAATCAATTTAAAGTTTTATCGTCTACAGCATCCTTTGGCAAGGAGCTCAAAAGGTCACCAAAGCACCCATAAGTGCTACTGTCTTTGTTTTGTTCTGAGCTGGCTCTTACTTCCATTAGATGTTCCCAAAATGTCCCTATTGGAAGGGAGAGTAAAGAAACCTGATTCTCTTTCACCCACTCCAGGTTGCTAATGATTACACAGACCTCTGGTCCTTGCTACCCAGTGCCATTTCTTTTGTAGAGTGAAGGCTCCTGGCTTTCTTAGTTGGTCTTGATATAGACGCTGTTCCACACCTTTCCTTGTTGTCCCTCTCTGACCCTCTTCCAGTTTTACATTCTTTCTGAGATGTCCCACTTCTGGTCTAAATTAAGACATAAACCAGGTTTCACTTTCTCCATTTCACAGTGGTGTCCATGAGGTCATATGGCAAAATAAAAGTGGTAGGAGAAAAGAGATTCACATAGAAAAATAAGCTGGTGTTATCTATCTTCTTTGGGAGCCAGCAGCTTCTTGTCCTGTGCAATTGGGATGCTCCTTTTCCTTTTCCTTTTCCTTTTCCTTTTCCTTTTCCTTTTCCTTTTCCTTTTCCTTTTCCTTTTCCTTTTCCTTTTCCTTTTCCTTTTCCTTTTCCTTTTCCTTTTCCTTTTCCTTTTCCTTTTCCTTCCAGAGACTCAAGGAAGGAGAGGAGATCAGCCTAGACAGGGAACAGCAAACTTTTAAAAAAGATTATTTGCTGCGTCAGGGAAACATTTCCTTTTGTCCTGGAAGCTGGAGAGGCAGATGCCAAATGGCCTTTTGGTATTAATGATCTCTGAGAGCCATCGGCTGCGGGATGCTGAGAGCTAATGGGTGAAACCACTGGATAATGTCTGTATGACAAGAAGCCCTCACCAGTCATTCAGGACTTTCTTCCTAAAATTTTACATGCATTAACTGCTTCTCTCTGTGCTGAATACACTAATTTTGGAGTGTTTCAACTTGCTTAGCCATCTTTTTGCTTTTATCACAAAATATTATCCCTCTGACAAACAGCATGAAATTGCTTGGCTAAGAATGAGAAGCTCTGTTGAAAAGATGTACAAGTAAGAACATATATCCTTGTTCTGTCTTTTGACATTTGAGTGTTTCAAGATATAAAGACTGGAAAAGACTAATTTGTATAGAACAAGAATAAGAACTCTAATGTCATCCAAAACTTGAAACTTTCAGAAGCCTTTTACTCTGCTGCTTACAAGAAAGAACAAAGTCTGAATTATCTCCCTGCCAGCATATTCATAATTTATCTTTCAGAAAATGCACTCAAAGAAAAGACATTTGAAGATGAGACAGCTTATTTGTTGTGATCTCGCATCACAAGTCATCCTCTGGTTCCATTCTATCTCTTTTTATAACACAGCTGAGTATTAGATCTCAGAGTTTCCCACTTCCTAAGACACCTCAACGTAACCTACTATTACACATCTGAGTTACAGAATTTCAGATGGTTATCCAAGAGTCTCACAGCAAAACAAAACATATCCACAAGAAAGCAAACAGAGTAAATATAGCTGTTCTAAATGTGTCCATTGCAATTCTCAATATGTGAACAGAAGCGGAAGAATATTCTTTTCACTGTGCAGTTTGTAGGAGCAGACCTCCAGTACCGTTCTCCCCCCAAAATGACCTCCATTATGCCTCTTCCCTGCCCCAGCAGCTTCATTTTCCTGCTCTGTTGGCTTTGTGACAGCAGATGCTGCCAAGCGTTGGCACTTTGCCGCTCGGCACCTTTCCTTGCTGGTATCTCAGAGCGGAACAAGGCCAGCCTGCCCCACACGGGGCACCTGTGGCACCGCTGGGGCGGCCAGTGGGGCTGGGGACGGGTCTGGAGCACAATTCCTATGAGGAGCAACTGAGGGAGCTGGGGTTGTTCACCCTGGGGAAGAGGAGGCTCAGGGGGACCTTACCACTCTCTACAACCACCTGAAGGGAGGGTGTAGCCTGGGGGAGTCGGGCTCTGCTCCCAGGTATGTGACAGGATGAGAGCACATAGTCTTAAACTGCACCAGGTTCAGGCTGGACATTAGGAAGAATTTCTTCACAGAAAGGGCGATTAGACATTGGAATGGACTGCCGAGGGAGGTGGTGGAGTCACCGTCCCTGGAGGTGTTTAAGGAAAGACTGGACGTGGTACTCAGTGCCATGGTCTGGTTGACAAGGTGGTGTTTGCTCACAGGATGGACCCAATGATCTCGGAGGTCTTTTCCAGCCTCACTGATTCTGCGATTGTGTGTAATAAAACCTGGCAATGCCTTGTGATTCAAGACCACAGCGACCCCGCCGCGTTCCCCGAACAGGGCGCGGC
>VWZT01015647.1:703202-745981 GCA_013397055.1 Pachycephala philippinensis | reverse complement strand
GCACTCCCTGCTCGGCTCCGCCGCCTCACCCCCGACCGCACTGGGAGCGCCTCGTGCCTCGCCCGCCCGCCCTTTGGCGCTTCTCCGTAGCGGTTCGAGCGGCCGAGGAGCTCCGCAGGGCTGCGGGAAGGGCCGGTGCCTCCGTCTCCCGTGGCTCCGGTCCGCACACCGGGGGTGCGGGTGGCGTCGGGGCACCCGGGGACCGGCAGCCGCCCCAGTGCGTCAGCGTGACCGCCGTCGCTACTCGGTCCGTGGCTTCTCTCCGCCGACAGCGGCCCTGAAGCGAGGGCCGGATGAAAGGGATGTGGTCCCGGAACGGCATCTTGCAGGCGTGGATGGTGTTCCTTTCCCCCGAGTTCTTGTGCCGTTTGGACTCTTTGTCTTAGGTGGTGGTGGGGAGTGGAGGTGAGAGGCGAGGCCAGCGGCTGTTGGCTGCAGCAGCTGCAACACGTGCGTGTGAGCCCGGTAATGCTCCTGGGCTCGAAGATAGCTCAGACTCTGTCATATCTCTTCAAATGGGATGCTGCTCTTCAGCAGAACTTTTGGCAGCTGAACATGCCTGACCAGAACTGCAGCAGTCATAAGGGAGTAGAAGATGAAACGTTAAACAGAAGTAAAACTTGAAGCTAATAGATCTCTGATTTTGTTTCTGTGAAATTTCAGTGGCTATTGAATGTGCTGTGCTCTTTGACAATAGCTTGCTCACCGAAGACTTCAACCACTCTGCGCGCAGGATTTTTATTAAGTAACTTAAAACACCAGCTGTATGTGGAAAGCTTGCACGTTGTTTAGGCATGGAATAGGTTTGCTCAAAGCCCAGCTACAGTGTCAAAATGGTTGTGAGGTAACCACAAGTCATTCTCTTTTCTCACTATACATCAGATACATTCACTGACTTTACAGCAGCCACTTTATAAAGTAGATCTGGAATACTTGAGTAGGGTGGGACAGACTGGTAAGCTGTGTTGGGTACTTGCTGGTTTTGTGTCTGATAGGAGTTGATCACTTTATGAAGACATTTCATCTTCTTTACATTAAAAATTATACAAGCAAGCTGAGCGTTTCTTTTATTCTTTTTATTCTTGTGTTTCAGTTTAGATCTGAAACAGAAAGTGCAGTACAGAGGTGTGGCATTTTTCTGTGTAAGATTAAAAAAGTATTTTTTCTAGTTTCACTTTATGAAATACATTGAAGTGGCATTTTTAAAAAATACTTTTAAACAACTCTGTCCCAGTTATCTTTTCCTAGTAAATAATTTTCATAAGTAAATACTGACAGTTAAGACAGTATGAACATGTATTTGACTTCAGCAGTCTACCCATCAGTATCAATATCTATTCAGTGCTGTATTCAGTATATTTGTAAACCCCCATGAATTAGCATGAAATTTCCTGCCATGCCAAAACAAAGTCCTTTATGGACTCCAGAAAAATGTATAATAAAATATCTAACAAGCTGTATCTTGGGGTTTTTTGTTTTAGTCAGGGTTGTTGGAAGAAAAAAATTGTCTTTACTGACATAGTAATTCTGTAGATGGTTATTTTATGCAATTAGTTTAAGTTTAAATAAAATTTTATTAATCTGTTAATTTGAGGTTAGTTTATTGGAGACCAAATTTCTGGGGATGTGTCAGATATGGCCTTAGAGCTGATAGTTTTGCTGCTGGCAGCTTGCTTCCTTTTTTTTTACATGTGCCTTTTAGACAATCTTGTTTTTTGGTGAAGTGCTACGTGGCCTTTAAGTTTGTTCACACAGTTGATGTATTTGTAGCCCACTGGCATATGCTGTCTTTGCTTTTTCTTCTTTAAATAGTATTCACAATAAACAGTCTTGAATTTTTCACCTCCATTTTTCTCGTAGGAAACAAATGCTGCCAATTAAGATTTCTGTAACTCTCTGTTAATTGAATTATGCTTTTTTCTTCCAATTTGCCAGTTGCTTTTCTTAAATGACCTTTTTATATTCGGCAAGGAGAGGAAAAATGCTTTTTGAAGTAGTATTTTCTGTTTATTTTTCTCACCTGTCCTCTCTCTTCTCTACCCTTGTGTTGTTTTGTGCTTATGTCTTTCTCCAGTTCTCATTCTGTGCATAAAGTTAATTCTTTCTTTTCTAGAGTGTGTAGAACTAGAAGCTGCTTGTAAGCCTTAATTCAGCTTTGCATATTTTCTGTCTCTTGTGTTCCCTTTCCCCCACCTCTGTTGTTTGGGATTAATTTCCTACTGCCCTTGTGCTCTGAGCAACTGAAATGCTTTCATTTTTCCTCTTTCTAGGTACATTTTGGTGCTAATTGCAAATTATTTCTCAGTAAATTTTGCACATTTAGATGGTCTCTTGCACTTGTAGTGGTTTTCCTGCCGCTCAGTCATATGAGAATTCCTTCTCATTCTCCCCATAAATATGGTGTAAGTTATTTCTGTATCCTAGTACAGGGTCATTTAAGAAAGCTGGGGGCTGTGCTGATAGAACGCAGAGGACACCTTCAGACTAACAGTTTTTCTTCACTCTGTCAGGGTTTTTCAGCCATTCCCTGATAGGTGTTCTATTTTTTCCCCAATTCAGTATTCCACTTCCATTTTTAGAACTGTATGACTGAAGTGCAAAAAGAAAAAGTGTCCAGGTTAGGAATATGATATAAAAATACTTGTTCAGTAATGCTGTAATACGCAGTATTCTGGTTTATACAAATGCTTTGTGTTTGTAAGGGATAATAAGGTGGTATTGAAGAGTCTCAACCAAACACATTAAAACTACAGTAAAAGGAGGCAAGGGGAAGAAAAATAATTTGGTTAGTTATGGCATTTTGTATGGATAGGTGGTATCACAAAAATCAAAAGTCTACACTACAAAAGTGGGCGTAAGATTTAGAGTAAATTTAAGAAAACCAGCGAGACAGCACAATATCTGCCTAGAAGTATGTAAAAATGAATTGTCTTTATTTTTTATTCCATTATTGGAATGTGTTTGGGGTTTTTAGTATTCATCAACCTAGTTATACACAAACTTTAGTGTCAGCTTTGTAGCAAAATTCTCCTAATACTGACACTATAAAAACACCTTGTGGGCTTTATTTGCACGTGGTAATGTTAATTGAAGTAGAGACATCATGGTGAAATTGATGGAATTCACAAGTGAGATTTGGAAGTGACCTTTCATATGTACATTTATGAGTATTTTTGCTCAATCTGCTGTTAATGCCATTTTGAGATTTGCAATGGGGAGGTGTATTTTACAGTATTTAGTATAGGCTTCTGTTGGATGTTCCCCTGGGATTGACTCACAGATAAGCATTACATTTATTCCTTTTTTTTACTGTTTGGAGTAAGTGTCGTGTTTGATATTTGCGTGCTAAACCACTTTTTGTTGCAAGGAGCAAGGTTTCTTGATTTGAGGTAACAGCCTGAGCACTTGAATATGTATAAGTTTATATTCTGGTAAGATAAATAGTTGCGATGGTAATTTGCCTGTTAAGAAGTCGAAAGTAATGGGAAGGTAATGTACAGTCCTGGCTAGTGGGAAAAGGAGATGAATCCAGCAGATGCTATCAAAGCATCTCACCTGAGAGAGACTGGCACCTTGGTCTGAAAGTTGAGGTGCTCTGTAGAGCTTCTGTGACTTTCCCTGTCAGAGGAACAGAAATTTAAGCCACTTAGCTCATTCAGTGTAGCCTACATTGGGTTGGCAAAAAGCCAGTTTGAGGTGAAGGAAACTCCAGCTTGTACCAAGCAACCAGGAAAACCCCATGCCAAACACAGCTATGTCTTCCTCCTTCCTTTCTTGTTGGGTTGTTGGTTTGAATTTTGCGGGTGTGTGTGTGTTTGTTTGTTTGTTTTTATTTTTCTTTGCATTTTTTGTTGTTTTGTCGAAAGATCTTTCCTGGCAATTTGTGCAGATGCAAAAACCCATTTGTATCTACTTTTGAACAGGGGATGTAACCAGAGCATAGCTTCCATGCTGGCTGGGGACAGTTTGTTTTTTCTCCCAAATGTTTTGTAAACTTCCTGGTTTCATTTGGATTTTCTTCTTTGTTTTCATATCTGACATTTACGGTCTCTGGTTTTGGGTGTAACTGTTTTCCTTTTTGCCATCCTTTGCTCCTGTCAAGTCATGCCCTGACTGTTCTGCTGTTTGTTTCAGACAAGCAGCAAAATGAGGCTGACATTAATTAGCTGTTTACACTTACCAGATGTAATATAAATGCTGCTGCTGATATGGTATAGTGCAAACAACATTTACGTTGAGCTGTTTCTTTTCTCTGATGGGCTCCCTGGGTTTCTGAACAGCTGAACTTCTTGGGTCCTGAAGGTTTCTTTGATTGGAAGGATGACATTTTCACTGTTTCTATCTGCAGACTTCATATGAATTAAAATAAAATGATAGATCTAATAACTCAATCCTGCATTTTAGCATTTTATCTGTATGGATTTTTAATATGAAAGCAGTGTTAAACATCATTTAAAGAAGATACTAATTTTATTGTTTGCAAATGCCTGGTTATTTTGGAAGAGTGGAGAGTCTGCACAGAATTCACAGTTGTAGAAGAATGTGGATAAAGAAGTCTTGTGCTTCTGATTTTTTGTTTTGTTTGTGTGTTTTGTTTTGTTTTCTCACTTGTTTTGATGCTTTACTGCAGGGGTCCTGTTCACCTTGTGATTGGCGATTGTTTTTCTTGGAAAACCTTCATTTTAATTAGACCCAGGTGAATCCTGTATGTTGTCCAGGGGGCACAGTGCAGAGAAAATGTATTTTCAGGAAGATGGGGGGGAAGAGTGTTAAAACAGACAGCACAGGCATTTGTTTTTCAGAATCTGGACAGAAAATGGCTGTGTAGTTCTTGGAAAAGATTTGGTCATGTAGTAGTCAGAAGGTTGACTAACTTAGAGATTTGGCGTTTGGGTTTTTTTTAAATAATACTGTTGTTTAGAACTTTAAAATTTGAAGATACAAGTTGGCTTTGTTTTGATTCACTTTACTGCGAGTCATGAATATAGTAGTATACACAACACTACATAAGGTCAGGATATCTGGCTTGCAAATGTGAATCTTCAAACACCACAGTTCCATGATGTAACTTAGAGTCTGTACTTGTTTCTACTTAGATGAGGCGTTTTTTTCTTAAGTGAATTATTGGAGGGCTTAGGGAATTGATGTACTGAGGAAGAAAACATCTGCTAATCATTGCTGTATTTGCTGTTGTTTGGCCCATATCTACAGTTAGATATGGTGTAAATGCGGGATTCCTGAGGAATTTGGACTGAGCTGTGCCAGTTCTTGCATTCCTTACTGCTTGTACATAAGCTGCTTTATGTGGAGGTAGTTCCTGTGACTTCGAGTTTCTCCCTGACTTACTCAGGAGAGCTCTCTATTCGAGTAAATGGGGAATGCCCTGCAGGAACAACAGTCGTGTAGTCTGGACAAGATTTTGCATGTATTTTGCAACAATGAGCAGTGCATTATGCTGGTTTTACTGCTTTCTCAAGTTGGGATCAGCCTATAGTCTCTTTTGCATCTTTTAGAAGTGTTATTTTGTTTCGAACAATGTCTTAAAATAATTCGTTTGGCCTGCTTATAGCTTTAACATTCTTTTCTGGTTAGTAAATACGTTTTTAAATTTGTTAGCTGTTTACAGCCAGCCTAGCTTGGGGCGTTCCTAGTTTGAATAGGAAAACTTTGTTATAATAGCTGTTCCAACGAAAGCAGTTCCCTTGTGGAACTGCTGTGAAATTGCATGTGTACTCACCTTTTATTCCAGAATAATTAATATTTGCAAAATAAGGAAAGGAAAAAAAATACTGCTGCTCTTTAGTTATAGTGGGCTGAACTTTTCTAGGATGGCTAATGCAAATAACTTTTTAAAGCACCAATTTGGGTAATATTCCCGTGGATGAGATCCCAGCACAAATGCATTCGCTCTTATTTCCCAATGATAGAATGAAAATTTAGGAAATTGTGTATGTATGTATTGCCAAGAGCGTGATTTACCAGCATGACTTTTATACAACTTGTATGACAGAAACTGTAAAACTGCCACCGTTTCATCTCAGATGTCAAAGCAGATGCATTGCTTTCCTTAATGGAACTCTTCAGGAATTATTATGTCTCATTGAGAAGTCTCTCCTACTTCACAGCTCCTTACTGTCATTCTCAAATGTTTGTGTTGTTGTGCCTCTCCAGAAGTCATAGGGAATTCAAAAATCACTGCCTCTATTTTCTTGTGCCGTCCTGTAGTAAGTTTGTGTTGTGTTGCAGGAGTGCTTTGCATTTTTTTCCTGTTGGATAGGAAAAAAAGTTATCAGTTTGCCCTGTTCAAAAGCAACGAGCTGAGTTTTCCACTTCTTTCAACTAATTTTTGTTTTGGAAGTTCCCCAGTAGTTTGTTGGACATGTTTCCTTAAAAAGGTTTTTTCTCCACAGATGATGTATTGTACATTGGCTCCACAAAGACATTATGAAGTCTAAAGATAGACAAAGGAAGGCAGGAGATGCTTGTAACAGGACTTGAAATTTGTTGCAGCTGATACAAGTTCATTATCATTTTAATAATATTTGAAATGTCCAACAGTCAACAGTCTGAGCAAGTGACTGTGAGAAATTTGATGGTTCTTGTGCCTCAGTGAGACTCCAGGTGGGCCTTGTGTTAATTTGCCTTCGTGCTTCATGGACTTCATAAGAGTAAGAGCAGACTTTGCTTATTTACTGAGCTAATTGGTGGGACCCTGTGAGCTAAGGGATTGTGAATCACAAGAGACCTGGCATTTCTTTAAGGACAGCCTCATGGAGCACAAAACAATAGTCTGTTCACTTGCTTAGGAAAATGAGTGAAGGTCTAAGCAGAGCAATATTGACGAAACTCATGACTCAGCCTTAGCACAGAAGACTCATGCAGGAGGTAGAAATGAGGACAAGCTCGCTCAGGGATATAAAAATACTGCCTGCATAGGCAGGGATGGTATCGAGAAAGCCACTGTTACTGGTAGGGGGCATCAAAGGCAACAGGAACTTGCAGCACTGTATCAGCAGTTCAGAAAAAAGAGAAATGAGGGTAATACAGGCTTGCTGCTGACTGTGGCAGGTGATCCAGTGGCAGAGAATATGGACAAGGCTGAGGTGCTTGATCCTTTCTTTGCCCTGGTCTTTGCCATCAGAGTGTTCTAGGCCACTGTTCTATAGACGGGGGTGAAAGTGGAGAATAACTCCATGGTGCAAGAGGATTGGTTCAGGGCTCCTTTTTTGATATGGAGAAAACATCTTTGCATTCTGTTTGGTGTAGGGCACAAGTCTTCTAAAATAGGAATGTTAATGAGGATGTGGAAATAGAATAAGAAAGCCAGTGGAGTAAGTGAGATGGGATGAATGTGAATGGTTGCTCATAGTGTTACTTCAGCATTTTCAAGACAGAGTCTCTTCCATTTGACTTGTCAGCGACCCTAAAGTGTTTTTGAAAGTAACATTTCTGGCTGTTAATGAGGCTGAACAATTATAAAATCATGCATTTGCTGTGTGCTGCTTCTGAATTCCTAAAACTGTGGTTTGTAATGCAGCAGATTGTAACCCACATTTTCTCTTAAGAATTAGTGTAATGGGTGGGAGCAAATGCCTTTTGATACTTAAGTGCACGCAGTTGAAATGTGCAGGGACAAGTAAAGAAGAAATGAAGGATAGGGAGACAGAGCAACCTCATGAGGACTGTTAAAAGTAAAGGTGCTGGCTTTTTGAAGTGGATCAATTCTTACAGCTTGCAGCTTCTTAATTTGGAAGAGTAAGTGCACAATTGTTTCCCAGTGACTGCCCTTCATCCTTGATTGTCAACATCATCTTCAGATTAATCTAAACAAAAATGAATGTACAGGTGTTACAGAGGCAGTGAGAATGCTGATAGGGTTTCAACACTCTCTGACAGTATATATGCTGTAAAATACTGAAGTCCTGTGTGCTTCATCTCTTTTTATCTTAGTACTTCTGGGGAAAACAGTTTTACCATCCACCAGACTCAGGTGTTTCTCTGTGAGATTAAGGGTGGTTGACAAAGCAGAGTGTAAAACGCTCAGCCATGGAAGTTTGACACAAAGGTTAAAGGTGTGACACAAGATGTTCCTGTATTTGCTCCCTGTTTTTTTTTTTTCCTGAGCAATCTCTATTCTAGATATCACAGCTAATAAATATTTCAAATTAGGATTGGATATTAGGGTCCAGAGGGAAAATCTGCCACATCTCTTATGAAAAGTTAGAGTTTGTTAATGCTTTTCTGGACCCATCATTAAATGAATTTGTGGATTTCAGTCCGTGCTTAAAATCGTGACAAACATTTCAATGAGATGACAGAACAAGTGTGATGGTTCTGCAGACTCACCTAAAATTTCTGTGTTACTTTTGGTTATCAGTATTAGTCTCTGTCTACATCTATTATTTGAAGGACTGGCTGAACTGACTATGTATTCTTAACAGACCCATATCCCACTGGCAGAACAAGATCAGCTTTCTGTTTACTGCCTTCCTCAGTGTGTTCCCAGACAATTCTTGGTAATGGATGCTAAGGACTCCAGATTAAGAAGTGCGTCATTAGATAATTGTATTCCAACAACAGATTGCTTTAGCTGGGAATGTAATGCAATTTGAAAGAATTTCCTGATGCATGCAGTACTGTAATGTTTCATTTAGTGTGTTTGCAAAGGATCCAGATCGTTCCTTCTCCATCCAAGAGGTAACTGGCACTGGTGTAAGACACAGTGGTTTTACTTCTATACGTAGCTTGGTGTGTGCCCGTTTTAGCTTCCTGCATTACCACTCCTTTGGAAAGACCAAAGAGCAGTAGTGTGCAGCAGCTTGTCCCATGGATTTTGGTTTCCTTTCATGATGAGGTTCTTGATAAAGATTCCAGCTATTTATTGCTGTCCCTTGTGTGCTTGGATCATATGTTCATGAGAAGCCACTTCGTCTAAGTCTGATCTCCAGCCTTTTGAGACTGAGTGATCATTTTTCCCATGTCTAGGAAATCTTGCTCAAGAGACCACAGAATCACAGAACCATCAAGATTGGAAGAGACCTTCGAGATCATCTAGTCCAACCATCAACCCAGTATAATCACCCCTAAACCATATCCCTAAGTGCCCCATCTAGATGCCTCTTAATGTTTGAAATATTTTTAATAAATGAAACACTGGTCTTCTTTGGGTTTTTTTTCCAATGCAGCAGATGAACCTTTATCCTCTCTCATTTTTTTGGTTAGGCATTTCACTTGTTTTAAGTAAGTTCGTTGAGAAGTGGTTTGTTATTTTTCACTGTGAAGTTTGTTTGTTCACAGTCTGTAATATCAGTAATTCTTCAGAAGTGTGCCAGAACAGGAGCTCTCTTAGGGAGGCTTGCAGACCTAGTTCACGCTTTGGCCAGGTTGTTCTTAAGTTACTTTGCTAAGAGTTCGGTGCCAATGGTTTGTTACAAGCTCCTTGCAGGGAAGGTTCCCAAAGTTGGTTTGGAGAAGGACAGTTGAAGAAAATTATTAATTGCTTTCTAGGGGAGTCTTTTGAAGGAAAAACAAATCTTAATAAGGCTATATTTCTGTTTGACCCTGCTCTTCTTCCAAGTCTTTCTAGACCATTGATGTCACTGCTGTCAAATTTGATTTAGATTTACTTTGAAAAATATACATAATCTGCATTGCTGTGTTATTTGCCTATTGAGACAAATGATATTTTTGATAAAACATCTTCTTTTTTATGTGCCATAAAGCATATACAATAAAGTGGTACAATAAAAGGCTTTCATTTGTTGCTGTTCAAACTTTCTAGGGGTTTGGCCTTGTATTTTAATATTTATTTTGTAGTTCTGCATACAAGTCCTATTTCAATAGGTTATAAAGCTCTTATAATATATTCATGTCTTGTTTTACTGCACTAGTAGAAATGTGCTATCTGATAGTAATGTGTTGCTTGACCTCTGATATATTTTTCATTTTTAGAAAAGTCACCTGATGTCACTAAATCTGTGAGATTTAAAAGATACTCATCACTTCTTTTATATCATGTTACGCTAGGTTATATACTCATCATCTACTTGAAGTCTCAAATCCGTTATTTCAGACCTGGTAGGCCGAGTGGAGGTTCTGTAGCAGTTACATAATGCACATTCCAGCTGTCAGAAGCATCTGTTGGTTTCCATTTTTTTGTTTTGTTTGTTTGTTTGTTTGTTTTTTAACAAACAAGAGAATTATTTAGTAGTTGCATTAATAGAGAAACATTTCCTAGATGGTGGCAATGACTGTCAGAGCAGGTTTTCTCATGGCATGCCCATGTAGACTTAGAGCTGCAGAAAAGTGGAAGAGTTTAATACAGTATTATTAAAAAGACAAAATCTTCTCAATCAGACTGAGTATTATGTTGACAGAGCTGGGTCTATTGTTTATTGTTATTTTTAACATGATACTGGTCTGGAATCACTTTTAAAACCGAGGTTTTCACAGCTGCTTGTTGTGAAATCACCAATTGTGAATCTCATACAAAAGTCGTGCAGGAGAACATTTTAAATATAGACACTCAAAGAGTATTTGTAATTTCACAGCCTTCAAGTATTTCCTAGCATTTTACAGTTTGTTGTTATGTAGACAGATGTTTGCAGTCAATGAAGTTGTAAATACTTAAATATATACAGAGAGAGAGAGAGAGTGTGGGATGCCATGGAACAATGTTTGTTTCTATGTTTAGGGTGTAAAACAATGTCTGTATTCAGGAAGCTGATACATTATACAAAAAAACCCAAACAAACCCAAAAATGCAAACAAAAACCCCCACCCAACCCTCAAACTGAAAGGAATATAACATTGTAGCACCTTAATGTACTCAAGTATACATAGCTAATATATGTTTGTGTAATGCTGCTGCTGGTATTAATACAGCCAAGCCCACCTTAATTCTAACAAATACTAACAGAGGGTTAAAGTCCTCAGTTTACAAAGTAAAGTTTACTTCAAGATGTTAGAAGATGACATAGTACAAGACATAGAATTTCTTTCTGAGCGTTATAAAGGAAAGCATTTTTTTTTCCAGAAACGTTTCTGGAGAGTTTAATATTTGTGGTAGAAAATGTTAAATAGGAGATTAATTTTTCTGAAGCCTGTTATGTGTTTAGTTTAATCTTAAGAGATAAAAACCATGGGACACTTGCAAACCATGTAGATCGATATCTGTTCTGAGTATGCCAGGCAGGTTTAGACAGATGCTGGCTTGCAGCTGACTGGTGTCCTTCAGTGCCTGTGCAGTGACACTGCTGTGTCTGCAGGGAATCTGTCATATGCTCCTTCAGGCACTCTGTAGCAGAGGACAAAACAGAGCGCTGTTTGCAGGCCAGATGAAAGCAAACTAAAATATCACAGCATTTTTATGTTTAAGAAAGTAATGTAGCTGTATTTCACTTTTCAGAGCAGTGGAAAGAGTTCTGTGTTGGAAAGTCTTGTGGGGAGGGATCTGCTCCCACGAGGTACTGGAGTTGTCACCCGGAGACCCCTTATTCTGCAGCTGGTGCACGTTTCCCCAGAGGATGGTCGGAAAGGAGCTGGAGATGAAAACGGTAAGTGTGAGCCAAGACTGTGTTTTGCCTTTTTGGAAAGAGAATTCAAGTCCTTCTTGTTCTTTTAAGTGAAAAATCAGTTTCTGTAATCTTAAAACTAGTATGCTTTTTAAAACTTGCTTGGAAGAAAACACAGCTGTTGTCACATTTGTTTGTTCCATTTAGCAAATGTCATGAAGTCAAAATCTTTTGGGTATTCAAACTATCTGTAATGTTTTAAGCTTTCTTGTTCTTGGGAATTTCTTTTGAGAAAAATAGGCCAAAGAAAGCATTTCAGTTATGAAGATAATTGTCTAGAATGTGGAGAACATGATTTTCTTGTGTGTGTTTTTCGTATTTCATTGACAGGGTGATGAGTAAGAGAGTTTTTAGAAGGAGGATAGGAAATAGGTAAGTTCTGAATGCAGTGAAAGAAGGAGAAATGAAAAAAAAAACTTGTAGTAGATGCAAAAAGAATTGAATTGACATGTTCTGTAGCTTACAGATGCCATCTTACTGGGCTGCACTGAGAGACTCCAAGTGCATAGAACACAGCACTTTAAATGTTCTGAAGCTGTTTAGTTTGAAGCTTGTCTTCTGTATTGCTTCTGTTTTATCCTTCAGCAGATCACGAGAGTGATCTCAGTTGTCCCTTGAGAGTTTCAATGCTCATTTTATACCAACTAATTCCCCTGATCTTAGGAAGGAGCAGCAGGGGCATATCCACCTTCAGATTGTAAGATAAATCTTGGTTTTTTTATGTAGACAGTAACAACTTCATAGGCTTTTGTTGGCGTGATAAACTTGGGGCTGTAATTATTAATTCCCATTGTGTTCAAATTTTTCTTAGTTTGTTTCTATCAATAATAAATCAAGGTATCAGAAGTTCTTTACAGTATTTGTTTTCCTGTAATATTTATGGCCTTTGGTTTCTGAAGGACAATTACTAGTATTGTGCTGTTTAAAAGGTTTAAGCTCCAATCTTAATTATTTTCACAAGCAGAGAACATAGTTAGGGTTGATAAAAATTAGCATGCAAACCATGTGAGAAATTGTAGGGACAGTTCAGGCTGGGAATGATATCAGGAGACCTCTAGTCCTATCTCCTCAAAATAGGGCCAACTCTGAACTCAAGACCAGATTTCTTGGGTCTTTATGTATTTGAGTCTGAAAACCTCCAAGGATGGAGAATTCAGTCTCTGTTCAACTTTATAGAAATGGCACATTTGATGTCTTTAAATGCAGTTTTACATGGCTTGTATTGTGCAGTGTATAGTTTGTTTTTCTAGAACTTCTCAGAATGTTTGGATTCTGAGTTGTAGGATAAAATATTATTTTGTTCTTGTTTGCAACTTTACAGGTGTAAAAGGAGGTTTTGTAATTGGAGTATTCTGAGTCAAGGCGGAGAGAGCCTTTCTGTTGCAGGTTGCATTTGATCTGGGGATTTGGATTTTAAATTCAAAATGTATAAGGATGTAGGGCTAAATTATTATTTATTATGCCCACTTAGATTTTTTTGGGGAAAACAATCAATATGCAATATGTACAGGTTATAATCTCGTCTTGTTCCTCTGAGAGAGATGTAGGCTTGTTTGGTAAAACCAGAGAAACCTTTATGATTTACCAGTTGAGTTTGAAATGTCTCGTCTTTACAAAATTCAGGCAAATCATGGTCTAGATGGTGTTGTCACTGTTCTGGTTTAGCTTATGTTCAGATTGTAGTGTTATATCTGAGAAGATGGGATCAAGTAGCTTGGAAAGAAAAAAGATGGCAACCTCTTATCCTGTCTGTACTGTCTGACATTGTAATAAGTGCCATTAGAGGTCTATTTTTAGAGGTAATTTTGTTTGTAATGAGGTGGATGTTGATGTAGGGTTGAATATGGATTTGGGATTTCCCAGAGGGAAATAGTCTTGCAGAAAAGGGTTTTATCCAGACGAGGGTTTTCTTCTTTAAAAGTTGAATGTTGGACAAGAGAGTATCAATCTTGGCATGCTGCTTCCTGAATGCTGGCATTGAACTCTCTGTACACACAGATACTTTTATGCAACTGTGTCTTCTCTTCTGACTTCTGTTTTGTGATTGTCAGCTGTATCCATCCTAATGCTTGCTCTACTAGTATTATATATTAACACAGCCATTTCAGAATAGCTACTTCTCTGTGGTTTTATCTCTGTTGGACTGTTGGCATCCAGAAAGCTTCCCAGTTTTTAACACAAAGCACTTTTGACTGCTGTGTTATTCACTTAGGGAGGGACAAATGGTACCCTTGTGCCGTGGTCACTGCAATAAATCAAGAGAGTCAGAAAATACCAGAGATAAATTTTCCATTAAATATGAAGTTCTGTATTTTTATAACATGGTGTTTCAGGCTGATCTGTATATTCTACAGAGAATGTGTGTAATTTGATGTGAAGGAAATGTTCTCATCATGCTTTTGCTGTTTATTGTTGGCCTCCAGTGATTCAGCACATATGGTGTGTTTGATGTGGTGATACCACACTGTGGTGTTCTCTGATCAAATTGCAAGAGAAGCAGCATTTATCAGAGAACTGGGCCTGGACTTGTGAATTATTAAATTGGTCTTGCAGTGAAGACCTATAATGGTAGTTCAGAAATGGAAAATAAGAGAGAACATACCAGTGGCCAAGTAGTAAATGCTTATAGGTTCATTTTTTGTTTGTTCCAGGATAGGAAACTGAACATTGTTCAAATTCTGAACAGACAGAATTGATACAGAACACAGGAATATTTAGTACAGATCCGTTACTTGATAAATCAACACTTTTTTCAGCCTTTTGCTCTCTACTTCAGATAGGAATCTCTTACCCCTAGCTCCCAAACAGTGTGGCCTGCTTCACTGGACTTGGCTTTGTAGAAGCACGGGAGAAGAAGAGTTTTCCCTTAAAAGTGCTTGCAATCTAGTTGGTGTCAAGGATGGGAAAAATGGTACAACCTACAGAAGGGGTCGGAAGAGGTGCACATTTTCCTCACAAGTTCACTTCTTTTTTAATTTAGAGAAAGAGAGCTAGGAAAGGATGAGGTGATACGGCTTGGGGGAAAGAGAGTTCAGATGGTCATCTTCTGGGTCCAGGAGCTGTGAAGATAAGAAAACTAGAAACCTTGGAAATCAGTATTTGGGAAGTTCTCATTGCCATGCTGCAGGAAATCCTGTATGGTGGTGGCCTTTTATGACTCCCAGCAGCTTCTCTGTGCTCCCATTGTACATTAATAACATTTCTATTGCTTTAGAAAGGGAGAGGAGATATATGAATAACTGAAGTCAATAATCTTTGTATTGTATTGAGCTTCTTAAAGGAGTATTGTAGAGTAGGACATAACAAGTACAATTTGTTGGAGGGCAGTCCTGAGAAAAATCAAGTAATCTGTGTGCTTTTCCTGTGCATTTATTAAGGTTTTCGAGTCTTACTACAGGATATGGAAAACCAGAAAAGTGTAGACTATTGCTTTATTTAAGAGATGGGGTCGGGTCTTTTTTTTGAAAAGGAGGATCTGTTTGTTCTTAATAGCTGGTTTTAATAATTTCTTATAATATGTAATACTGGATTTCATAATGACCAAAGTGTCATTTCCTCACACCTTTATCTGGCATTTAATCTTTCATATAAGCAGGTGATTAATTCTTCTGAATGTATTGCCTGAAAAGCTTTTAAAAAGTAACATAACTGGGGGAAGATTGATTTACCAGTTAAATGAGTGATAAAAAAACATTCTACATGTGGGTTGCTGAATGTGGGCTAATTAAAATACATTTTCCTTGCCTTGAGCATTGTTACATTTAGAGAAATGCAAATCCTTCCTCCTTTCCTAAAAACTCCTTTCCGTTAAATTAGATCTATTGGGAAACTTGGCCGTAGGTGTTAGCAAGTTAAAATGTGGTGTCTCTGACTTGAGTGTGTCTTTTATTTAAGAAAGCTTCTTAATATTTAAGAAGCTTATCTATAATACTAAAAAAAATTATTTATACACAGAACTAAGCCTGGCACCTAGCGGCAAATTCCCATGCTACCAGAAAGAGAATAATTTAAGACTAAAACAGTGTCTGAGAAGGAAATCATCTCCCAAGGAGGGATGTAACCAGAAAGTGCTTGGTCCATATCTTTTGAATGTAACAGTGGTAGTATCTTGCTGTGTATTGTTCTTCCTGGCTTTAGGCCTCTCTTTACTCTCTTAGATTTAATTTTTAAGAGGAGATGAGCAGTACAATACTGAAGATACTGTAGTTTCTTCCTCTATGTGCATTTTGCTATATTTACTCTGAACAGTAAATAAACTAAACCTATTTAATAAACTGGAATGAAGGAACCCTTCCACTTATTTTGGAGACTGGTATGTAATTTTGCCTCTTTGCCAACCAAGACAAAAGCTTTTTCCTAATGATGGTTTTTTCATAGCTCATGTGCCTGCAAAATAGTAGGGATGAAAGTTTGCTTTTTAAAAGTTTTTCCTTAATGGATCCAGTCAATCAAAATCCTATTTCTATTGATGGTACACACACCTTCGACTGAGCAAGACATCAACTCTCCAGATGAATTAAGCTTTTCAAACAGATGAGTTGATTATTGTTGTGCTACCTGCCATTTGTACCAAACAGGCAGAAACCAAAGATGTCTTCACCAGTTCGTTTTGCTTCTTGCACTTTCAGGGTATTGTACCGAGATCACAGGAAAATAGAGTTGTAAATTCATCAACCCTTCAGTAAGAAGTTGGGGTTTTCTTTGTAATGGAATTTCCATAAATACTTTGAAAAAATTAAAAGTTGAGAAGGATGATACATATGTTGTCTCTTCTTAAATCTGTCTCAGAACTGATGTAATTCTTTCAATTGAGTCTTAAAAACATTGATGCACAGGATCAGATTTCCTTCCCATACAGTAACGCTACTTCCAGTGACATTAAAATTGTTTCTTTACTCTCTCTGGTTCTTGCCGTGTGTAAATTATGAGAAACATATTTTGCCAAAGAAGTTCAGCTTTGTGGAGCCCAGTGGTGCTGTTTTCTGTGCTCAGATAAGAAAATACTCTGAGCTGTTGGGATTAGGTGAATGGCAATAATAGTAATCATCAAGTAAATTTCATTGTATAGAATATCTGATTAATATGCATCATTTATATGTGTTTAGTTAAGGTCTTATTTCTGTGCATACTGTTAATGTTACACACTCTCATCAATACTAGAATAGCATGCACATCTGTTTGCATGCATTTGTGCTCTTTGTGATAGAATCTGATACTGAAAATTAATAAAATGCTATATTATATATGATTAAAAATGTTAAACGCCATTCAATGCTGTTTCTCTTTAACTGCAGACCCTGCTACATGGAAAAATCCAAGACACCTTTCTAAAGGTTGCCTTTATCCACTTGCTTTTTCTCCCTACACCTAAAGTGCATGCTTATATACACTGATCACATACATTTCATGCCACACTTTTCCTTTTACACTTCAGCTACTGTGGTGATTATTTTGCTAAGTCTTGTGATCTGATTGATTTTCAGTTTTCTGACCTTGTTGCATTAGAATGAGATGATTTTTGCTTTTCTTCTGTGCTGTTGCTGCTTCATAGAATTTCCTTCACTTTTAATTCCCAAATCCTTAAAAATCTTTGTTGATCAATTTTATTAAATTTCAACTTAAGTGGAAAAAAATGTTTTGAAAGATTACTTGATTGTAGGTGAACAGTGTATTTGCCAAAAGGCCAGATTTCTTGTAGACTGTTCTTGTAGAGCAGATTGCTGTGTCAGTGAGCACAGAGGAAATGACCACAAACTAAAAATTGGAAAAGGAACTTGCCCCTGATACTTGGGAACCTAATAGTGAAAGTGTGAGTATCTTGCAGTGTGACTCAAACTGCTGCCTGTGCTACAAAGCAGGAATTGAACAAAACCTCATTTGCTGTTTCTGGGACTGCTCTTGCATAGTCCCCAGGTAATTCTGGACGTCAGTGATGACTGACAAGAGTGAAGATGTTTGGTCCTTGACAGATTCGGGAAGAGACATATTCTCCTAAGGCTTCTTTATTATGCAGAATTCTTACGTTATAATTCTTACATTTTCTGTTTGCTTGCTTTTAGTCCTACAGGTTTTTCTAACTTTTTCTTTCAGCTGTAATTTGATCTCACTTGCATGGTAAAAGCAAAGACGCTAAAAGCTAGCCTTTTTTTCCAGGTTTTTTAAGCTACTGCTAATAATTCTTTTGTTTTCTGTTACAAGCTGATACTTAGTGAACAAGACCATTTCTGAAAGATTGTAGGATTGGCTCAGTCACGGTTAGGAAGATGGACCTTGTGTGAGACAAATTAGACATAGTAGTAAGGTGCAATGTTTCAATAGACAGAATCATAAATCTATTTATACTGAGCTACTTAGCATCTATCTGTAGAAAGCTAACTAATTTTTCTTTTGCTGCTTGAAAAAAAAATCACATAGTTTTCAGTGAGCAGGCCTTGGAAAAATGTTACTGAAACATCTCCTTCTTTCTCATGTATCAATTTTTGTTTTCAGAGGTTGATGCTGCAGAATGGGGTAAATTTCTTCACACCAAAAATAAGGTATGTTTACTTTCTTGATGTAGTAGCAGTGTCATAAATATGTTAACATATATATACCTAATTCTGTTACCTCTTTACTTGACTTTCCTGAAAAGAAGATGATTATTGGCATTATTATGCCTGCTGCAATATATGGCAGAATAATGAGGATTTTGTGTTTTGCTTTTTATGAGTAGAAAACTTTTGAAAAGTTTTGTTGTGTCGTCATTGATTCTGCTGAGTTATTTATCTTAGTCTTTTTTGGGTTATTTTGTTGATTGTTCTATTTTGTGCATTGCCAAAATTAGAATGGATGTCACAAAGACAAGGATAGGTGTAAGCACAAGTAATTTCAGTCCATTGAAGAATTGGCTACTTCAGAGGTTTATTAGAAAGCTGTGAAAAAGAAGGAAGAGCTTCATGTGCATCAGGGAGCAGAAACTGAGACGACCTAGCACTTCAGGAAGAGAGTTAATTCCTTGCTTGAAGAAAGTAGTATTTTTGTTGGCAGAAAAATTATCTAAGTGTTTATTACTTTAAGCTGATTTCCTCGCCTTCTTGGCAGTGCTAGAAATTGAAGGGAAGCTGGAGAAGAATACAGAGGGAACCAGTGCAAGGGTAGCTCTCTGCTAACTTATTTTGCATGGGTGCCAGGAGAACAGTCTTTGCAAGGGTGGAAGAATGAAGCTGCCCTTTGTCCTCTTCAAGACGAGAAGTGGTTTAGGCTGCGTGTTGTTTATTAACTTAAAAGGATTACAACTAGACTCAAAATGGAATTAAGTATTTGGAATTCTCTTTAGGTGGACACAAATTAATAACTTGTGTCTGACATTGGTTATGAGTGCTAACAACTGCCATCTCACAGAATTAGTCAACAGATTAAATACCAATTTCTGTAATTTTTAGCACTGATGATTCCTGTTAACATCAGCTTAAGGGCTAATAGTAACTTTTTTTTTCGTATTCTGTATACTTAGAGAGTTTTTCACCATCCTTTGGAGAAGAGAACATTATTTCGCAGTTAAATGAGTGAATGCTGTCTTCGATTTTTAAACTTTTTTTTCTTTCTTCAGATCTATACAGATTTTGATGAAATTCGTCAGGAAATAGAAAATGAAACTGAGAGGATTTCCGGAAACAATAAGGTAAATCCTGTACTGTCCATGTGTTGTCTTGCTATTGATTTTCTTGCTGCTTAAACCTTTCTTAAAGAGTTTTGACAGCTAGGAGTGTAAAGCATTTAACTGTTCCAATGAACACGGGAATGCTGCTTGCTAAATTGAGATTTTTTCACTGTGTTCATGAGATAAATGGCTTCAGCTAAAAGACAGAATTGTTGCTTTACTTCAAGATTCTGTAATGAAAGTGCAAAAAAAAAGTTTTCAGTTCAACTTGCTTTCATTTTGCTACATACCTGGCTTTGTGTGTAATTATAAAATTGGCTACTGCCAAAGACAAAAGAATTGGTTGACAGGCATGTAGCTTTTTTTCCTTGTTGTGTGTTTTAAGGTATGTGGTGAAAGAAAGTCTTTGGATTTTCAAGTGATGCATTTAAATAATCCAGGGTAGTAATTATTACTTGTTATTAATGTATTTCTAGGGGATCAGTCCGGAACCAATTCATCTTAAGATTTTTTCATCTAATGTTGTAAATCTGACTCTTGTGGACTTACCTGGAATGACAAAGGTAAGATGCAGAATGCTCCTCTTCTGACTCAGTGTGTATTTTTGAACAAGGTGTGCCTGTTCACTCTTTGCCATTGTTCTGTATTGTTAGATGAACTGCTTTCCTTGGGTTAATCAGTGTTATATAAATTTGACATGTCACTGTCTTCTGGTGTAAGATTTGGGTTTCTGATGCTCTTTATGATGTCAGAGATAGATTTGCTTATGTTTTTCCTCTTTCTACATATAACTGATGGTAGGTGTGTGGGCTGCATGTTCCTTTTAATGGAAGAGGTAGCCCTCCAAGTCTCAGAGCTGAACCTGCCCGTAGATGAGTATTGGGCAACTTGGAAAATGTTTTCCACATTGCTTCTCCAGGAGTTGCTATGTGTGTTTTGTGTAAGAGGATGTATAAAGTGAGGATGCCCTGGGAGAAACATTCAGATCCTATTTGTTCAGGTTACATATGGAATAATTTCTGAGACATGAAGATGACAAGATGACTTCTTTCCCTGCCCATGCACATATGCACACTCTGCCAGTTGTGCATGTGGTTCTTGGACACCAAGCCTCATGCAGGCATAAAGACACTATTTTGAACAGTTCCATATTGTTTTTTCTCTAGGTGCCTGTTGGTGATCAGCCTAAGGACATTGAACTTCAAATAAGAGAGCTCATCCTTCAGTTCATCAGCAACCCCAACTCGATTATCCTGGCAGTCACGGCCGCTAACACAGACATGGCCACTTCCGAAGCACTGAAAATAGCTCGGGAGGTGGATCCAGATGGTGAGCACCAAGGCAAACGGGATGCTGTAATTCAGCTTCTTTTTCAAACTAAATTCTGAAATAAAACTGAAGTTGTTTGTGCAAAATATAGTAAGAAAAGCAAATGTCACCACATTTCCTAGAAAACTGGATTTTTATATGTGCTTAAAGACTTCTTGCTGCAGTCTCTGCAACTCAAGTATGCTGGGGTGAATTAATAACTAATAGATTTCTGGCTTGCCAGCAGGCCAAGTAACTATTCTAGTAGTCATGGAGTCACTTCTGTTTCCACAGCAGCAAAATGGTGTTAGGAATGTTGGGGGTTTTCAGAGTTTTAGTTGTTCACAGTGGTCTGTTAGGACAACTTCCTGCTTTATTTTCCAATGTTGTTACTTCTAGTACAGAAAATATGCCACCCTGCAGCCAATAATTGACTGTCTAGCTGTTAGTTTAGTGACTTTTAGTAAGGATAAGACTAATTTTGGTGCTCTGTATTTATGTGGGAGAACTGACTGATTTAATGGAGAAGGAAGATTATCATTTTATATTTACCTAAGGACTTTGAAACAGATCTGAAGCTACTGGCTGCCTGCTTCTTGCTTTTGCGAAGTGCTGTCAATGCCATTGACTAACAAATGGCACTGTGTGATTTGAAAGAACATGGATTAATACACTTGGAAAATAGGTATACAGAAATTAGGCTAAAATTTAGTGTTGGAACCCTCAATTTTTTTTTTCCATGATGTGTAACATTTCTTGATTATTTTCAAACTCCCAAGTCTGCTGTGGCTTGTCTGCCACATAACCTTGAGGGAAAACCTGGCAGTCTGCTCAGTTAAACTGTTCTGGTTCAAGATAGCAGACCCCTTTTATTTTACCCCTGCAAAAATGATTGACAGTGTCTTTTGGAACACTTCCCAAAATTCTGAAACTTAAAGGTCTAGAGTGGCAGATCATGTTGCAGGTTCTGCAGGAGTAATGCTATGTAATGAGAACCTACAGTACTGAAGTAGCTGCACTTACATGGAAGTTTCAAGACCCAAGAACCTACTGATTTTACTGAGATGCTGGTTTATTTTTTTAGACTCAAAAAGTGTGTTATATTTTAAAGAGAAAGTTCTTGGCACGTTTTTTTTTAGACCAAGAGCTCAGGAAATATTAAGGTCCCAGACAAATCCTGTGTGTGTTAGCCTACTGGTTTAGATGGGCAGTATTTACCTATTTAATGAATTTAGGTCACTAATTCTCCGCTGTGCTGAATTATGAGTTTTAGTTACTCTGATCAAATCAGAACATCCCTGTGAGTGTTTTCCTTTTGGTAGGTCGAAGAACCCTTGCTGTTATCACAAAGCTGGATCTCATGGATGCTGGCACTGATGCTATGGATGTGCTCATGGGAAGAGTGATTCCAGTGAAACTTGGCATCATTGGAGTAGTGAATAGGTCTGTGTGGGCACATTGGTGCTATTTTTAAAACTGTGTTAATATGAAGTAATGCTTTCTGCTTTTTTAGCCATGAATATAGTTTTAGGAATAAGGTGACAAGGTTAAAATAAACTTCTGAATAAGGAAGTGAGGAGCTTGTTGCTCACTTGTCAAAAGCCTTTGTTCTTCCACTCAACCAACTGCTAATGCAGAGAGGAGTGGAGACACTTCTAAAAGAGCTGTTGTGTCACCACTTGTGCTGTTGTCCTTCAGCTTGAGGGGTGCTTCTGGTCAGCTGTTCACATTAGCTCTGATCCAGCACAGGTCCTGTATATATTAGGTCTAACTGCATATGGCTATGGTACTGTTCGCTGCATTTTTTTACATTACTTAGGTCAAATCTCATACAGTTTTGATAAAAGCATTGCTTAGGCTGTGTATAGTTGCTGCCAATACTGATTTGTTGACTATGCTGCATGGAGCAACAAATAAAAACCTTTAAAGTCTAAGGAAGGTGAGTTATGTGTGTAAAGCAAAAACCAGTTTTTAAATGTTCTGTCCAGAAACGCAGAAGTGTAAATTATTTTTACTTTGCATCCTTTAACTAGTGTGTAACTCTGCTTTTACCTTCAGGAGTCAGTTGGATATTAACAATAAGAAGAGCGTGGCTGATTCCATTCGTGATGAGTATGGGTTTCTTCAAAAGAAGTATCCTTCCCTAGCCAATCGAAATGGAACCAAATATCTTGCTAGAACACTGAACAGGTATTACTTTAAGATATAAACTGATGTGTTAGACATATGTGCAGACCTTTCTTTTTACCCTTAGTTTCTCTATTGGTGCTGTACAGTAATGCATTAAAGAAAACTCTGGTTCCAAACTCTGGTTCTCTCAGTTTCTGAATTTACTGTAATTTTCCCAAGTAAATGTTTTCCTTTGGTGGTTATTTTGTCTCTCCTGTCTGTTTTGATGGAGATAATAAAGCTGAAACTTTTCCTTCCTTCTAATGAGGGACTGTTTTCTATTTTTAGACTGCTGATGCATCATATCAGGGATTGCTTGCCAGAACTGAAAACCAGAATTAATGTTTTAGCCGCTCAGTACCAGTCTCTACTGAACAGCTATGGGGAACCTGTTGAAGACAAAAGTGCTACTTTATTGCAGCTGATCACCAAATTTGCCACAGAATATTGTAACACTATTGAAGGAACAGCAAAATACATAGAGACTTCAGAGCTGTAAGTACAATGTTTTCCTGGAATATTGACTGAGTGGTTAGGTTGACCCAGTGGCTCTCACTGGCAATAATACTACACTGGACCATAACCTACTCAAAAATGTTTCAATCCAAGCAACTGTAAAAAATGTTTGCAATGAGAGTTTTCTTCTTGTTCGCTACTTCTGTTGTTATTTTCTTCTTTCAGATGTGGTGGAGCCAGAATCTGTTATATTTTTCATGAGACTTTTGGAAGAACTTTAGAATCTGTTGACCCTCTGGGTGGCCTTAACACAATTGACATTCTGACTGCCATTAGAAATGCCACTGTGAGTGTTCTTTGTATTTCTGAGTGTTGTGGCTGTATGTTAGATAGGAAGCTAAGGTTTAATTCTATATAAGGGACACAACTTTGAAATGGTTCAGTGTTTTCATGACAGATTTGGCATCTTGCTAATATGGGAGTTGGTGTTGCTAAGAATTAACAGAGTGAGTTCACTTTTAAGTTTTGCAGTATATAAAATGTTCACTCCTTAGAGCCTGACTTTGGATGTCAGACATGTCAGTCTGCTTTTGTACTGTGTCTATTGCCTGTGGACAGAGGCAGGTTTCTGCATGGTCTTGGAGCATGAGGTACTCTGTAGCAATGATCTGTGTGCATGTTCCTATCGTTCTGTAAATGAAAAATGTAAAAACAGGATTTAGTAACAGGAAAGATGTCATATTTCTGGTAAGAAATATGTTGTATGTGTAGCTAAGCACTGGTCTCTATGGTCATAAATGAAATTACTCCAAACACTGAAACCCACCTATCTTGTTGGTATGGTGTTACATGCCCCAGACTGTCCAAGAAATAATGGCAGTTTTTCTCTCTGAAACTAGAAAAAAAAGTCTTTGCCTTTATAATAAATTTCATCTAAATGTGGATCCACAAATGTGAGAAAGCATTGTTCAGATTTGTAAGCCAAAAGTGACATGAGTAGGTAGAAATCTCCAAGATTCTATAAGGATGTTGGTTAATCATTGTTTAATACATTTTTGTCTCAAAGATAGCAACTTACAGCTTTTATTTTTAAATATTCTTGTAACTTATTTTACTCTTGAGACCTGTTCTGAGTGTCAGGTGTGATCGCTGTGACCTGATTTATTCTACTTCTAATTTAGCAGCTTTTTCCCTCCTTTTGAACCAGGGTCCCCGTCCTGCCTTGTTTGTTCCTGAAGTTTCATTTGAGTTGCTGGTAAAAAGGCAAATCAAACGTTTGGAGGAACCAAGCTTGCGCTGTGTGGAGCTGGTTCATGAGGAAATGCAGAGGATTATCCAGCATTGTAGTAATTACAGTACACAGGTAAAAATGCATGCTTTAGAAGTGGGTTTGTAATTACTGGCGTGTGTGTGTGTGTGTCCCTGCATGCTTAAAAACTCCTGGAAGTCTCACCAGTAAAATTTTGGTTTGTTTTTAGGAATTACTGAGGTTTCCTAAATTGCACGATGCTATAGTTGAAGTAGTGACCTGTCTTTTGCGTAGGAGACTTCCTGTCACAAATGAAATGGTGAGTTTCCATCTGCTGTAATTTTGCTGGTAGAAGTGCATGTTTTCTGGAGTCTTGATGCTTCTGTTTGCAGTGTCAGGAACCCAAGTTTTTAAAGGAATCTTAACTTATTTGTTAAATTGATAGTTATTTAATATGTACACATTTTAAATCTTCTTCTATATTAGAATATAGATACATAAAAAACAAAGGGGTGGGGTTAAGCATGTTGTCCCCTACGTTTCAATTTCCCAAGAAGAATTTTACTAAAACTTCAATTGAGCATCTTCTGGTCTTCCTCATAGAGGTTATTTCCCTCCCTTGTAACAGAACCTGTGCATTCACTGTAGAGTTTGGGGTGAAATGGTGAAAATTAAATTATAATCCTTATTTCTGTGTGTTTCATAGGCTTACAATGCCCTTTAGCTAGTGAAAACTAAAAGTTCAACTTGTACCTTTAAGTAAATATGTTTTAATACGAAAGTCTGATTTGGACTGCCCGTTGGGGAGTAAAGTGTGTTTCAGTATTTGACTCTGCATTTGATGTGAAAAGCAAAAATTATTTTGTATTCTCACTCTCCCTCGTAGTGAGCCATCTCCCACTGGTTGACATGTTGTAGGTGGTTTGTGGCTGAATGGTCTTTTGCTATGGGCAGTTAAGTTGTGCTTCCTAACGTTGTAGGTCATTGCTCTTCACTAGCATTAGGTTTACTCCCTGAATTCTTGATCTGTGAATGTCTTGCATTGCAGGTTCATAATCTGGTGGCCATTGAGTTAGCTTATATCAATACCAAACATCCAGACTTTGCTGATGCCTGTGGGTTAATGAATAACAACATAGAGGTAAGAACATATGTTCTCTTAAAAAGTTTGTCTCTTTAAGTGAAAGTGAAATTGATAAAATAACAAATGCTTCAACTTCTTTCATTGAAGCACATTTCTACATTTCGAGGCATTAGAAATGTGATGAATTATGAATATAGTATATACTCTAATGATCTGTGGGTTTGTTAATTTCTATTGCATATTACATTCAGGATCACTGGTTGATATTTCACTGAAAGGATTCTGCCTGTTTTTCAGTCTGGAAAATAAGATGGGCACCTAATTGAGTATTGTCTATGAAATGACGTCTTTTAAGGGGAAATTTAAATACGTAGTTGAGAAATGGTGTTTAATGTTGAAGTAACTGCATTTTGTCTCTGACACAATGTATCAATAATGTTCCTCTCATTCGAGAAAGGGTAATACAAGTATTGTTTCCTCTGTTTAGGATCTAATTTCTGCTTGCTTTTGACATTGTTCTTGAATCTTTGTGTTACCACACTTCAGTCTCCCTGAGACATTCTCTCCATCAGTCTCCCATCAGAAATCTTGTGTTTTTCAAGTCAAGCTCTGATTGATAATACTTGTTGCTGCCATCATCCCGTAGAAGCAGTTCAACAACCAATCTGCCAGATTGGAAGAATCAATCTGGTGTTGTTCCAATACTTCATCTCTCTGGCTAAGAGCTTGTTAACACCCTTGTGTTTATCCAACACATTGTTTTCATTCATCGCAGAATCATAGAATAGCTTGGGTTGGAAGGTCAAGCAAGGTCATCTCGTTCCAACACCCCATGTGCAGGGACACATTCCTCTAGACCATGTTGCTCAGAGCCCCATCCAACCTGGCTTTGAACACTTCCAGGGATGGGGCGTCCACACCTTCTCTGGGCAAACTGTTCCAGTGCCTCACCACCCTCACAGTAAAGAATTTCTTCCTGTGGAATATGTAATTCAAACCTACTCTCTTTCAGTTTGAAGCCATTCCCCCTTGTCCTGTCACTACATGCTCTTGTAGTGTTCCTTTTTTGAATGCTTCCATTACAATTTCTACTCTTTTGTTTTAACCTTTTACTTCCTTCTATACATATATTTTTTACTGACTACTTATGCATTTGAATTTGCCTTGGTAGACTGCACTTTAATTTAGTTCAAAAACAATGTGTATGGAAACTGCTGTGAGTACAGAAGTCAAGACTTTGTGAAGCTGAACATACAAAATTGTATCATGACGTGTTACTTAAACTAGTTCTTTCCTAATGTTTTCCTAAACAGGACATTGAAATTTTTGAAGAACCAAACCATGTAAACCCAAGCCCTATTCGGTGGACAATCAATTGTTAATTTCAAGCAAAATTTTCTTTGTCCTGATTGCTTCAAACTCTGTTTTGCTGTGAAGCGAATTCTGCTGCCTCCTTTGTTTTGGGCTAATCATGTGCTGGCCACAGAATCAAATCCTTTAGATTACTTCGGGGATTTACAGCTTAATGAGGGCTGAGGGTGTCTGTGCTGAGCCAAATTGTGTAGCTTTGATGTTGTTTTTTAAAGACTCAGGTTTTGATTATGGAGTGGGGTGCAAAAAAAAACTTTGCAAAACTTCTTATATTGAGAATTGAGTTTTGACCAGGTAATCAAAGTATCCAAGTAATTGATGGTTTCATAGACCACAGTATTAGCATGGCACTGGATGAGATGAAATTACTCGTGTTTGTCTCTAAAATGGAAGTGATCTGTAAAATGTGAATCTTGCCTCTGTGTTGATACAGAGTAATACATAATTGAGGTCTTGCTGGATTGTTTTTAAAGGAACAAAGGCGGAACAGGTTAGCCCGGGAATTGCCTTCTGCTGTGTCACGAGACAAGGTAAGTAAATGTTTGATTTTATTTTTTATATAAAGCTTAATGCATCCTCCTAGATCCATTCTAGGTATCGGAAATTTTGAAATGCTGCCCTAGTAACAGTCTTGGGAGCTCCAGGTGTTGACTGTTTTCCTTTCAATTTCCTAAAATAGAAGTGGAATGTAATTTTCTTAAAAAGATGCAATTTTTGGGAGGTTTTAAATCTGGTATTTCTGAAGACTTGTCTATAAATGTAATATTACACTTACTACTTGATTGCCATCTCAGGTAAGGTATAAAATGCCTGCAGATGTTGAAGATGGACTCAGAACTTTCATGCTTAAATTTATAGCTGAGACTCACTGATTTCAAAAGATAAACAAGTGATTTAAAATACCCAATGTGCCAACATAGTGACTTGTGGTTGATTTTTGTTTTTTTAAGTCACTCTTAAAACTGCAGTTTATTGCAGTCTTACTTTCTTTGGGAGAAGATGTTAGAGGTGACATTTTCGGTTGTTCATCATAATCTGGTCATGTGTTCTGTCTCTGGAGCTTGCTTAATTTTACCAAGTTTTGGGATTACTGCAATGACAGGGATGGAAGAATCAACCAAGTGTCATGGAAAATATTGCCTGACTGTAGAAAAGAACAGCCCGACAATAAGCTGGTAGTTTAGACAGTTATTTAATACTATGTGAAGTATTTAGAATTCAAAGATAGAGAATATAATTTAAGATCCTCATGAGGTTGTAACAGGAGTTTCTACGGGTGATAGAAATCTGTTTACTAAGTTCACTACCTTAAAAAGTGAGATGAAGTCCCAGAGTAGATGTAATACTACTGCCTTCAATCAGTCTAAGACAATTGATGGATGAACTGGGAATTTAAGGTAGCTATCTGGAGATTGCTTTCAGTGCTCTTTGATCCTTCTTTTTACTGATTTCATAATTATATTATCAGCGTAGGAGCTGAAATGAGATTGAAGATCAGATAATCCAAAAGTCTTAACTGTCTTGGAGATGCTTTTCTTTTTCCTTTTTTTTTTTCCTTCTCTCTCTCTCTCTCTTTTTTTTTTTTTTTTTTTTTTTGGTCTGTTTCTATTACATTTTTTCTTGCAAATTCAAAATATTTCTTTTCTGGATTTTGAAAGATGCTAGTAGGTAAACATGTATGAAATTTGCTAGGTAAACTTGGTGGTCTTCAGTTGAATATTTTTTTTTCCCCTCCCTGCATTTTTTACCTTCCTTAGTCTACTAAAGCTCCAGGTGCATTGGCACCTGCTTCCCAGGAGACTGTTACTGCTGCTTCTGCTGAGGCTGATGGCAAGGTCTGTCTTGATTTTTCCTCTAAGCACTGCATGCACGTTTCTGTTGTGGTGCACCCCAGATGTAAGGAAAGCAGTTTGTCTGTAGTGCTGTCACCAACAGTATGTCCTACCCAGTGTGGATGTCCTACCCAGTGTGGAATACTTGGCACTGCTGATTTTATGTGCAGTGGCATGTCAAGACATGCCATGAGGTGGCCAAGTCACTGCTTTCTCTTTGGACTCTTGTTTGCAATATATTGTGGTGCAAATATGCAGCATAATTTGCCTCAAACTGTCAATAGATTGTTTGGTGCAACAGTATTGTAATCAAAAGTCTTCAGCATGGCTGTTAAACTGCATGTTTTTAATGTGTTGACAGTTAAAGAAGGAGGACAGAAGATAAGCTAAAATGTGAGTTTCCTGCTTCCTGCAGGGAATCTTTACAGGCTTTGTTCAAACTGAACCTCCTTTGTGTTGTTTCACATAATTGTTGAATCCCTGGTTTACTTATATTTGTGAAATGTGTTCTGCGGTGGTTTTTTACATGTTAGGTGTGCTGTCTCTTGTGTTAAAATAACAGCTCGTTACTACTCTGAAGGCTTTTCTGCTAATTGCTCTTGCTTGGAGTCAGAAAAGATGGGCAGTCACAAGTTTGTGTATTAGGAGTACCAGGGGGACTCAGGCTTTCTGCTTCATTGCATATTCACCTTTTAATGCAGAGCTTCCATTTCTGTCCTGAACAAAGTGGTTAAAGTCAAAATCTAGTCTATAGTAGAATTTTAACTATTATTTTCATCAGTGTTTTAGAGGTTTTGATATGCTGCAAAAATTAAAAAGAAATCAAGAGCCACTCTGAAGATAGTGTTGTGACTTAGGAAGTTGCAGGAAGCTGCCAGATTTGCTTTGCGTTTCCCATAAAACCTGTCCTCTATTAGGTGATAGATTTCACACTCTTGTGTAGCTTTGTTTCTGATGCTGCTTTGGAGGTAGAGCAGGCTCCACAGTAACACAGAATGAGAGTGGCATTTTTGTCATTTTGAACAGCTGTCTTGCAATCAGAAATCATGCAGTGGAGCTTTCCTTAACAATAATTTTCTCTTATTAACAGAGTTTGATTTGAATTCTTAGTGTGTTCTACAATGCCTCTGAGCAGTTGTGCAATTTAAATAAAATGTTTGATGTGCACAGGTTAGCTGGGTTTCCTCCTGTATGCTGCTGTTGGTATTCTATTTTCTCTGCTTTGTTTCTCACTTTTTCTTTAGATTTAAGATCAGCCTGTGGTGTTTAATTGTAAACACAATAGATAAATTTAGCTTTTTTCCTCCTATATCTGAAGCAAGACATAAATAGTAGCACAAAGCCTTGAATGACCTTGAATGTTTTTCAAACAGGAGCAGATTTTAAAACATAGTAGTAAATAGAACAGATATTAGGCTTGTGGAAAGATACAAAGTAAAAATTGCCCCTACTCTACATCAAAATAAACCTTGGGGTTTTTAGTACTAATTAACATATGGTGGATACCATCCACTAATACTTCTTTTGTCCAGTGATTCCTAGTGTTTAAGGGTTGGGTGTTACATCTTTTTCTCAGAAGATCCATGAGTCGTTCTTTGTCTGGAATTTCCCAGAATCTCTGATCTTCACTTCCAGAGGATGAAGATTTTTGTTTTGATTTTTTACAAAAAAAAGCCTTCTGTAAATTCTGACAGCACAAGTTCATAGCTGTGGTACCTCAAAACAAAAATGTGCATATTTTTTAACTGTTGCTGTAAGAAACTTCAGTTTGTGTTTAAATAAAACTCGAAGAATTTAGATTTGAGTGTTGCAAGAGCTGTGGTGATCTCCAAAATATACTTTCAGAATGATCCTGATAGTACAGGATGTGTGGTAAAAGCCAAATGACTTAGAAAGACCACCCCATATTTCAGAAGTGATTTGTAGACCCTTAAAATTCTGTGGAGCTTCTCCATGTGAGATATTTTCATACTTTTTGTTAGGGAGAATATGAGTTTTAAAAGCTTTCATTTTACTGATACCTTTTGTCAGCTGTAATCAGCAAAGGGAGAATAAATGTGGGGAATGTGAAGAACAGAATGAAGGGAATACACCTATGAAAATCTCATTTTTTAGTGAGTTTTACCTGTAGTGATTTGATGAGATGCTTCTTTACAGTGCCCAAGTTCTAATCCTGCCATGTTTTTTCAATGTGCTGTTTGTGCAGACTCCTTCTGTAGCATCAGATGCATCTCAGGAGTCTGGAACAGGCAACTGGAGAGGAATGCTAAAACCCTCCAAAGCAGAAGAGGTATCAGCAGAGGAAAAATCCAAGCCAGCTGCAGCCCTACCTGCTAGTCCTCAAAAAGGACATGCTGTAAACCTATTAGATGTGGTGAGTCATGGAAGACAAATTCCTTTCCTTTGTAGTTCAGGCTCAGGAAAGAAAACATCTGAATTCCAGATCTTGTAGCTTTGCTGCTAATATGTGATATCTTTGTAAATAATTCTCATATAGCAACAGGGAGCTCTAGCCAGTCTCTTCTGCTTTGCTACTTGCCCAATCCCAATCTCCCTGCAACCTCCCTGCCTGCTCCAGTTTCAGCCTAAGACTGGGATAACTGGCTTCCTTTTGCAAATTCCTGTGCAAGTGAACTTGTCTAGATAGGTGTTGGTACAGAAACAAATCTCAGCTCAACTCAAATTCCTGCTCTTCTTTTGCTGAAGTTGAATGTTTATATTAGAGGAGAAGAATCATTAAAGACAAAACCCACTTAAGTTAAAAACAGATGGAGATACTTGAAGTATTTGGAGAGCTGTAGAAAAGATGTAGTGGTGCCCTCTGACCTTTTTTTCACACATCTGGATTTTGATATGTCTCTAATGTTATTTCTGAAGAGTTATCGGTTTGTTGCAAGACAGGTTACATCTATAAACTCAGGCTAAAACAGGAGTAGTTACAGTTCTATTTACAAATGCAAATGAGCAGAATTGGTAATCTGAGGGGGTTTTTTTTCACACAGCCTGTACCTGTTGCACGTAAACTTTCTGCCCGTGAGCAACGAGATTGTGAAGTGATTGAACGACTTATTAAATCTTACTTCCTTATTGTCAGGAAGAACATTCAGGACAGGTAAACCCAAACTTCCTTGAAATATTTAAACCATACAAATACTGGTTTTCAAGTTATATATATAATATATTTTTATCATGTTCTTATGTTTGTAAGAAGAGGGAAAATATATTTATTTTTTAGAAGGGACAGCAGCAGTAAAACTTGACCTTTCACACGATTAAAAACTTTGAAGAAGCACTTGTTTTCTCCAATGGTTTCAAGTTCTGTATAATATTAAGTAAAAGGTTTAATTATTTAGGAGATACCTGCTTTTCTGGAGGATGCTTCAATTCAGATAGATTATTTGCTGCAAATAACTGGAATAAACTCTAGGTGCTGTGTACCCCTGACAGAATTTAGATTTGCCATCTTGTTATTTCAAATGGGAAGGTCAAATAGGAACTAGTGTGGCTCAGTTTTCTAGCACTTAGCTATAAGGATGGAAACAGCATAAAAGAGTTCTTTCTACTGTGGAAAATGCCTTTAAAGTTTTGCTTAAAAAATGTCATACTTTTTAAAAAATCAAGAATGATATAAAACTTTGTTTTGCCTTTGTCTTTGTGGAAGGACCTAACTTTATTTGTATTTATGTTTTTATGTATATGGGAAATTTGGGAGGGAAATACGGGAATCTGGAAACCAGATTTTAGAGCAGGTTAGTGAGATCATAGGTGTTTTAGTCTATCCAGTAATCTAATACCTTCCATATAATTTTTAGTATTTCATGGCAGGGAAGTGCTTTGTTTACCTTAACTTTACTGCACCGTTTGTACTATGTCATATCAGAGATACGACTTACTTCTTTGCATCTTTCCTTTCCCATTTACACATTAAATATGATTTTAGGGTTGACATACTTAAATGTACTTAAACTGTGTCATCCCTAGCACAGTAGAGACAGGTTGGTTTCTAATGAGCAAAGTAATCTATTTATTCTTATTTTGTGTTTTATACTATTCATGTTTTTTACAATGCAGCTATTCTATTTGGAAGAAATTAATTTTATATGAATTAGTTCTGCTCTTACATTGTACATGATGCTGCTTTTACGTGAGAGTTTTTGTTTATGGTTGTAATAGATTCCTGGTAGTTTGAGCCAAGCTTGTGTGTAGCTGCTTGCCCTCATGTATTCTTCAATCTGGAACAGGCCTGATTTTGAATAATTATTTTAAAGAAGCAATCTTTATGTGCTTGCAGTGTGCCAAAGGCAGTGATGCATTTCCTGGTGAACCATGTGAAGGACACTCTCCAGAGTGAGCTGGTGGGCCAGCTGTATAAGTCCCTGTTGTTGGACGACCTTCTCACGGAGTCTGAGGACATGGCACAGCGCAGGAAAGAGGCAGCTGACATGCTAAAGGTAATGAGGAGATCAGGAGCTTACGGCAGTAAGTAACCACATCAAAGTGAAACTTTTTGAAGATTTGTCTTCCTTTTTTCTTCACTGCTTTTTAAGACTATGCCAGAGTATTACTTTTCTCTGCTAGAGGAATTAAAACCAATACATGACCAGAAAGGATTACATACGAGCTTTTAAATCTGTCGTTTAGCAGGCTAGATATAAAGTAGGTGCAGCTTCTCTAAGCCTTACAGCATTAAAACTGTGTATGGTGAAAAGTCTGCCCTTCTTGAGAATTTAATGGGTTGCCACTCATTTCATAATGAAACTGATTAGCTTTGATTTGATTTTTAACTTTACACTTCCCAGACTGCTGCTGTTACATCCCTGGAAAATGTCTCCAGCCTAACTAACTGTGGCTTTTGTGTGTTCTTGTGTGCAGGCCCTGCAACGAGCCAGCCAGATCATTGCAGAGATCCGTGAGACACATCTTTGGTGAAGACTGTATCAGCCACACTATTTATATGCATTGGAGGTTACATTGGCTTGACAATTGCTAGGCATGGTATACGGAGTAGAATTTTTATTTATGAACTCTTCTTATCTGTGTACTGCAACTGTGTAAATCTGCTCATGTAAAGACAGTTGGTTTGATTTGCAAACAGAAAAATATGCTGTATTTTGCAAAAGAAGTCGTATTTAATCCATATAATAAATGGCTCTAAATGTTTCCTTACCAGGTTTCTGGTGCAAATTAAAGCAGACCAAGTCTTCTGTCTCAGTGACAGTCTCATTTGAACTTGGGGAAAAACGTTCAAGTTCCAGTGCCTGACTTGCTGAACAGGTTGCCTGTGGTTAAGACGGCCGGTGTAGTCTTGTGGCATAGTTTTAAGCTGCTTTTCCAGTAGAAGTTTCAATACTGTGAAGAAAAGAGAGCACCGAGTATTTTCTTTCATGAATATATTGCATGCACTGTGACAGATGGAGGTCTCCATTTTATAGCACAGTAGAGATGTCGAGCGTACTACTATGTATGTGTGTTCCCTTTTTTTTTCCTTTGTCCCCAAATGTTTCAGTGGCAGACAAAACTTCAGACTTGATTTAATGGAGTATCATGTAGGAAGAATTACCTGGAGCTTGCGAACAATAACAGCCTACTAAAAAGTGGGTGCAGAGTTCTTAACGTGCACTGCAGCTTGTGTATGAATGTTGGGCTTTATAATCAGGCACAAGGACACCTTCCCCTTCCTCCCCCCTGGGACCAAGCCCCTGGACCATCTGATAGTAAATTTGCTCTGGCAGAACTGCAAAATAAAAATGGATTTCAAAACTGTCATGGGATAATAAGCGTTTCTTTTAAAAACAGATGAAGTTGGCCAGGGAGAAGGGGATGCCTACAACTTCTGCAAATTTTGGAATGTATGACAGTATGAAAGAAAGTCTGCGGAATTGGAATATTTATATCAGAGATTACAGTTGCTTTTGAGGAAATTTTATTGTGCTGTAAGTAGCTTTTTTTTGAGGACAATCATAAAATTATGAAATTTTAGGTTGGAAATTAAGTTGATGTTTTTTTTTTCCTTCTGATTATAATTCATACAGATAACTATTGATCACACTAGCCTTGAAAAAGTAAACATTTTAATTTTTATGAATAAAAATTTATTTAAACTCCAGCCAGCATACTTGCATGTACTTTTCAAGCAGATTCACTCCTTTTGTATAAAGTGAAAATGTTTACAATAGTGTTGCTGATATTTTTTCTTTAACACAACTTGCATGAAAAATAGGACACTGCTTTTAACCTCCGTGGCTTGATTTTATGATATTGGGCCAAGATAGTGAGGTTTTTATTACCATATGCAGTTCCTTCCCCCTGAAATCAGTTAGCAAAAATGGAATTCCTTTTGTAAGCTGCTAAAGACTGAAAATGTAAAAATTCAGTTTACAAGAAGCTCTGTTTAAAAATGTATTTTTCTCATGGTAGTCTTCAGTTTGGCATCAGTATGAGCACAAGGAGTTAAGTCTGACAGATGCAACTTTTGGATACTTCATGTATGATGTGAGGTACTTCATGCAGAACACAGGAATATATTGTGTATTTTTAAACAGACTAAAAAGTCATGGTATGCATAATGTGTGCATTATGTGTAATGAATACAAAGGAGGTACTTTTATCTTGCATTGTATCCAGGGATGGTAGTTCTCAGATTTAAGAAATATGATTGAAGTGCAAACCACTTTTCAGATCAACTTTGGTGATCAGTAGAAGCTTTTAAGTTTTGTCAGAAGCATTACATTTCTGTTTGGAATCACCTGACACGTCTCTCCCTTTTGCTTTCGACATCCAAGAAGTTTTCAACAAGGTAGTGCCGTCCATAAGTGAGCTGCTACCTAAGCTTTAACTCCCAAAGTTCAGTCAACAGTCTCTTGTGAAGAAATACTGACTTGTCAAGTTTTGAAATCCGGCGTAAAGCAAATGAATTTCATTTACTGAAGAAATTCTTGCAAGTGATACCTGGCTCTGTAATGTCATGTGAAATTTCCAGTGTTAATTTGGTTTCTGAAATGTTACGACTTTTGTTTAAGTTTCACAAAAAGTTTCAATTTGGTAATGTTTGAGTGCCAAGAAATGAACTTGATTTGTAATCCTTTAATGCAAGTCTTTGAAAGTCCATGCTGTAACAGTCCTGTTATTTAATAAACAGATAATACACAAAATTAATTATGCCAGAAATAGTTTTGCACTGACTTGTTCTGGTGGCAGGATGTACATGCTCTTGTAAGTCAATAGTGTAAGTACCTATATTTGTACAGTCTTACTTGTGATTGCATTTGCTCTCATTCAATTCTGCATTCTTAGTTTGTGAATAGTTCCATAACTCACAGTGTAGACAGGCTATTTGTGGCTGTTGATAGGTTTGAAACAAGCTGTGTTCTGGAACTGAACTAAAATACTTAAAATGCCACAATTACTACCAGCATTAGAAGAAATTATGGGGAAGCTGTGGGGAAAAGCCTGAGAGCAGCAACTGAAAAATTCCCAGATTAAAATGATGGTTTACAACTGTCTTCTAGATGACCTTATTTAATTTAAACTTGTGCATTGATGACAAAATTATTTCAAGTTTTAGCTAACTTGTTCTCCAGTGGGGACAGAATCATGGAGGGAAAAACCCACTGTAGCCAAGTTCAGATTGGTAAATGTGTGACAATATTACCTGAGCTGTTGTAGTCCTGCTCTAACTAAAATATGACTATATAATGTAAGTAAATATCACAGTATCCCAATGTGAATCCAGTTTGTCAATACTTGTTAGGCGGGTTCAGATTTTACTTAGTGGAACAGATGGGTAAAGGGGGTGGTGGTGTCTATGTGCTTTAGACCTTATTCTGAAGTTAACAGAGTGGACCTTGTGTAAAACTTGCCTTTATTCAATGCTTTGTGGATGAATGACAGATGCCAGATGGGATATGGCAAACTCAGGTCCCTGCTTTATGGACTACAGCAAGGGAAACAACTTGCCGCTTTGTTGTGCCCCTGTTGGGAATTTGAGTGGAATTATCCTGAGTAATTCTTTTTTCTGCAGTTTTTTCCTTCAGCTGTGAGAGCAATGGGTGGCTGGTGTTTTCTGTAGTGACTGAAGATCTCCACTGCATCTGCTTTTTGTTGCTAATTAAACTGTGCTTTAAAGTGGGAGATAGAGGATTGCTTCCTTAAAGTTTAATACCATGTGCATATAGTTTTGTGCTCAATGACACTTTAAACTAGTGAAGGTGCTTTTATGCTCCCATAGTTTTGAGTTTACCTGCTGCATGTCCTTTCACCCATTACCTCTTGACTGCCAGCTGCCACAATAAGGTTAAATTCAAGTCTTCCAGATTTTGCTGTACAAATGTTTTTGGTGGGGCTTTTTTAATTTGTTGGTTTTGGGGGGTTTTTTAACTATCTTGCCCAAATAATTACTTTTCTTTTTGCACTTTCAAATCACATATTTGTAGCCATGTTAAATAATTTAATTACGCCTTGTTCACATTTGAACAAGTTTGAACAATCTCTTTCTGATTACCTGAATGTACCTGTACATGAGAAATAAGACCAGGCTAAGAAAGAATACTTGATTTGTCCAGGCATCCTTGATCCTTGGCCCAGGTGTTCAAATGCTCAGTTGTGATGGCCCTGTATGATCATGGCAAGTAGTGGTCGTATCCAGCTGTGTCTCTGGAAAGCCTGGGAAGGGTTTGGATTGGTAGGACTTGGTAAAAGGCAGACAATTTCTTGGGGTTTATGAATCTTATTAGAAACCTTGCATGCAAAGAACTTTATTCCTCTTTTATATTTCTGAAAAATAAATACTTTTACTAATCTATCAGAAGTGGATATAGGTGCATGTGCACCGTTTGGAGATGAAAGAAAACAGGCAGGAAAGAGATCAGACATGAAACACTACTTAGTCCTAGGAATTTTTCCTGTAACCAGAAAGAAACCTTCAAATGTGCTCTGTCGTGTTTCTCTGGAGGTGAACATGGGTGTGTACTGGTGTATTTTGGTCCCAGCTGTGTGTTTCTAATTTGCTTCTATCAGTTAAGGAACAAGGTGGCTGTGTTAGGTGGATGAACTTAACTCTCCCTTCCCTTCCCCGTTTTCCTCCATGCGCTTTTTTTGAGGTAGAAATGACTCAGCTACTTTTCATTTTTATGTAATAGAGATTAGGCTACAGAGGTCTCATTATGAGACAGATAAGTAGGATCTGGAAACTGAAATAACTCTATTGACACTTAAGAACATGCCGAGCTTCTGAAAGTACATTTCAGTTTCAGAGCCAGAAGAAACTGTCATCTGTAACAAGCAAGCCACTGTATTTTATTACCGTTGAAATCTTGAGTAGTAGTGCAAATGAAATCAACATCAAGTTTACCAACTAAAAAGAAACATTAAAAAAAAACCCTAAAAAAATAACAAACTCCCCACCCAACTACAGAATATCTGGTTTCCTGAGACTTGTTACCATTTCTTGGAATTCCCCCATTCTTCTAGGCTGGGTGGTTTTAAACCAGCTGGACTACCCTGACTTATTCTGACAACAGAAGAGGTGGTGCTCAGGTACCACATTCCAGAAGCTAAGATTAAGGCTTCCCCCCTTGTGGCTGCTGTTACTGCAAATTTGTAGTGTAGATTTTATGGACCAGGAATTGATTCTGCATGGCCTAAGAGTGAGGCCTGATCCTTGAAAGCAACACTGCAAAGCATTCCAGCTTCCCTCACATGTTTCCTGGTCCAGAGACTCTGAGGTGCTGTTTACCCACAACTCCTAGGCAAGCTAACATTAAAAAAATACCCTTTCATGTACATGCTCCAAACCTTCTGGTTTATCTTCCAGCTGACTGCAGAGCCTACAGAACTAGTACCAGGATATTCCTTCAACAAAGATGCTGGATAGCATGGATACATCCCGGTCATTCACAGGACCAAAGAAGTGGAACGAGTGTCACTCACTTTTTAAGTCATACTATGCACATAGAAGGCCTAAAAGGGATTAATTAGGTTGATTAAAGCTTTGAAAGGCTCTGTAATTGCAGATTGCAAAAAGTGAATTTGCTGTGTATTCCCACACGAAGGCTGGAAAACTTAAGTGCAATGTGTCCCCATACATAACCAAGAAGTAACTTACATTAGTGCTTAATCATTTAGTCCTTTATTATGAATTTTCTGCAGCTTCCTTCAGAGCAAACCTATTGAGAGAAACGTGACCATAGCTTGGTTGTCTTTGCTCCTGGCAATGTTTCTCAGGTGAGCACACATTGGCTGCAAGAGGGACTGGGTTTGAGTTTGCTTTGGCTCGTTTTGCTGTGGGTTATCCTGCAGAGTAACTGGCCACTGTTCTCCTACAACACAGAAGGCTTTTAAAGGAGGGGCACATCTCCGTTGTTGGACTTTGAAATGAATCTTTTCATTTTCTTCTTCTGCATATCCTTATGAATGGTGCTTTGAATAAGGTGGAGTATCTACAATCTCTTCAGTGGTAAAACTCAGCTCCTTAATTTGAACTCTGGTGCATTTTGAAAAGGAAGCATTGGGCAGTCTGTGAGCTGTGTAGCAATGCACAGTACAGAAACATCTTCGAGCAGCAGAGTTAAAATGACCTGTCATTTTAGGGAGATACTCTGTTGTCACAACTGCAGCCATTTTATAATGTAGTAATTTTTCTTTCCAACCCTAAGTAATGAGACTCCATTCTTCAGAATATGCTGTCCAAGAATAAGAACAGTCTCGGGATTAGTTACACGATTCCCATTTATTGAAACTCCTCCATCTGTAATTTTCCGGTACCTTAAAAACAAAACAGAAACCCCTGTTAATTGCAAGAGAAAGCTATTTATTGTTACTAAGAATTGAAAGTTCACTTGGGGTGGTTTTTTTTTTGTTGTTTTGGGGTTTTTTTGGTTGTTGTTGGATCCATAATTCTTCTGCACTTCATTTTCAGTCCAGGTCAACAGTGACTGAAATTAACCTTAACCTCTACTACTACAATTCTTTCTGAGAAGTGTAAATTTTGAGTATTTACTATTTATATTTTATTATTGAGAGCACAGGTGAGAACTTACCCACTAGGTCCATCTGGAATGGCATTTGCTTTGCGGCACAAGTCAAGAACAGTCATCCCAGGTTCAAGCATCAATTCAGCAGAGGTAGTTTGTCTGAAAAGTTCCTGTAACTCTTGGTCAGACATATCTTCCAGTGCCTCCACACTGCTGTGATAAAGGGCCTTAGTGCACCTGTGAGAACAAATATCACTCAAAATACAGAGCTAGTCTTCTCTTCACACAAAGTGCTACTCAACTGAGCAGATTCCCCTCCCCAGTTTCTTTTGAGAGTCCACAAACTAACAGAAATACTTAAAATACACTCCCATTTTTTTATTGTACCCCACTGCCCTGCAAGCTTTTTTAATAGTCAGTGTATTTTTAAGTCTACAGGATTATTACATTTTTCTCTTTTAACATCTAAGCAACAACGAAACAGATTAAAATAGTCCCTGAAAAGCTGTGGATAATTATCATAGACTAAATCTGAAATAAAACTGCTCGATAAATCAAACTTTACCTCTTAGCAGATTCCAGCCCCTCTCTACCATGGACAAGCTTGGTCACTTCTGCAGCCAGTCGTTTCTGAGGGCCCCATTTTTCAGGTTCTCTAGCATGCATTTCCATGATGTGGGCAATCTCCTCAAGAGGAAGGAAGGTGAACAGTTTCAGGTATCTAAGAGCAGGGAAAAAAATATTTTGTCTGTATAGCCATCATTACAGACTTCCTCCCTTTGTCATTCAGTAACTGCACAAAAATGATTCTTAGTCAATTTAAGAAATACATATTACAGATACTCTGTCCTTTTAATCAAATCTTTAAAACTCACATTTTATTTAATATTTTGCCTAGGGTCAAGTCTTCAGGCATACGATAGTATCAGATGCTTTTATGAAGCTTGTATTCCAATCAAGAATTTAGTTTTGTCTTGAAACTTTTACAGGATTTATTGGAATCGTGTGTCAGCTAACAAGTTTTTGTATTTCTTATCAGATCTACAATATGCTAATGCAAAATACCACTGCCAGCCTGCGGTGATCATGGGAATGAAGCATACTGAGTGTTGGCAAGTATGTCAGCAGGAAGATTATTTAGGACAATCAATTTAAAGATGCATACCTAAACCTACTCTTTACAACAAAGTCCATTTTAATGAGCTTTCAGTCCCATGCAGTGTATTAAAAGTACTTATACTGGTAAAAAGTCTGAATGCCTGAAATATTTTAGTGTTAAGTACCCACATACCCTTCTTTTCCGTGTGAAAGGTGTTGGGGATCAGAATATGGATTTGAATTATCAGGGGATAAAACTTTGAGAGAGGTAAGTAAGTTATGAGACACAGGTTACAATATGAAAGGGAAGTAGCTCAGATTTAACAGTGCTATGAAGTTTAAAGTAAAAGAGATTTTAGAAAAGAACATAGAGCAGCTTATTAAAATCAATGTAGTAATGTAGTGTACTGAAAAAACCTGTGATGTTACAGTACTGAAACTAATCTGCCATGTAAGACAATCACCCCTGGCAGAATAAAATGCACTATGCTTCTCCTTTGTCATCCACCTTCTAATTTTCTGATACATATTTCAGCATTTTGAGACAGGTTCCACTATCCTGTACACTTAGGAACCAGTCATGCCTGTTTATTTCATGAATGTACAGTTATAATTAACATATACATCTACATGGAGCTTGTGTTGCACACACCCAATTGAAACAGTTATAGTGAACAGTTAGGATCGGGTTTTATAAACAATGACAAAAAGCAAGATGGAGGAAAACTTACTTTTCAACTACGTTATCTTGTTGTCTGACAAAAAACTGATACAGCTCAAATGGAGAAGTCTTATCTCTGTTTAGCCAAACTGCATTTCCAGCAGTCTTTCCCAGTTTATCGCCAGTAGTACTGGTAATAAGAGGTACAGTAATTCCAAACACATCTGTTCCTGTCATCCTGGGAAAGAAGAGTCACTGCATGTTAAAAAAAAAAAAATCGTATCTTGGTAAAGCTGACTAAAATACAAGCATTCTGCAAGATTCTGTCCTTGATATAAAGCAGGGGGTGATGGGCAAAAAGATGCCAGAACACTGTTCTGTGAAGAGGGATTTAGGAAAAAAACCAAAAACTTAAGTTTTTAAGCTCTTCTGTGCGTATCAAAGGCATGTACGTATTTTAAGTAGTTTCATGAGGAACACCATTAGCAAATTCGTTGTGGACCTTCTGCCCTGAGTGCTGATCAAAGCTGCTTGTGTGGCTTGGACACTTGTAAGGCTTTTCCTCTATGCCAATTCTGTGTCTCTTAAGACTGAAGCAAGTACTGAAGCAGAAGTGCTGCCACAAAGTCCCCGATTTGTACTTCTAAATTTTCTAAGACTCACGCTAAATTTGGTGGGTAAGCAAGAAGTGCATTCTCATAATATTTCATTTTATTTCTAAGAAATGGAGCAATCTTTACCAACGTACCACAACTGCCTCTACTTCAGTGTGACTACACCAGGCTGTGCATGCCACCAGACTTGTCTTGATTTTGTCCCTTGCTTCAGGGTATTTAATTTTGGTTCTTGGATTCACGAATACAAGAATCTACTCTTTTTCTTAAAAATTCATATAAGCCTGGTCAAAATGTACGTACGTACCAAGCTTATGATCAGGCCAATTAATTACCCCCTCAAATCACAATTTTGTGTATAGCCAAATCTCTTGAGGGCTGACTTCTGCCCCTGGTGCTTTAAGGACTGTCAGCACCAAGTCTCACGGCATTCCGTCATGGAATCACAGAATCGGTGAGGTTGGGACAAGATCTCTGAGATCATCGAGTCCAACCTGTGACCGAACATCACCACGTCATCTAGAGCATGGCACTAAGAATGCCACATGCAGTCTTCCCTTACACGCCACCAGGGACAGTGACTCCACCACCTCCCTGGGCAGTCCATTCCATCACTGCCCTTCTCTGAACTTGCTCCAGCATCTCAATGTCCTTCCCAAACTGAGGGACCCAGAACGGGACACAGCACTCGAGTGCGGCCTCACCAGTGCCCATTACAGGGGGACAGTCACATCCCTGGTCCTGCTGGCCACACT
>VWZT01015647.1:633125-702414 GCA_013397055.1 Pachycephala philippinensis | reverse complement strand
GGCTGGGAGGGTTCTTGCGTTAGCGAGAACGGCTTGCAGGGCAAGAATGTTGTCATGGTTTGCGCTGGCTGGTGGTTCTCCTCCGCGACATTAAAGGTGCGACAGAAACGGCGTGTGTTGGCTCCTCCTCCGCTGCTTTTTTCCCCAAACCGAAATCCCGGGATTTCAAATGCTGTCACGCGTTGGTAGTAAGGCGCCCGGCAGAGGGGGAGGCATGTGCTTGAATTAGTCACACCGGGGCTTTAGAATTTACAGACTGTAGAATTTATTAGCTGTATTGCTAGAATGTGTTAGCTATATTACTAGAAATTTTTAGCTATGTTACATGTCTTGAATGCTTGGGAAGGGGTGACTCAAACTATAGGTAGAGGTGTGCAGCTGTAGGAACGTGGGTGATAAAAAAGGAAGACTGAGGAAACACGGGCCGTCTGCAAGGGAATGGAACACGTGGGATATGGAGAATGCTGAGGCATGCAATGATTTTTTTGCCTTGGTCTTCACCGAAGCTTCTGGGGCGTGTTCTGAGCACCCCACCAGCACTGAAGAAGGAAAGGTAAGGATGGGGAGAATGAACCACCTGCTCTAGAAGATGAGGTTTGAGCCCGTCTGAGGAACCTGAAGGTACACAAGTCCATAGGACATGATGAGATGCATCCACAGGACCTGAGGAAACTGGCGGATGAAGTGTCTAAGCCACTGTCCATCATATTTGAGGAGCTGTGGCAGTCTGGTAAAGTTCCCACTGACTGGAAAAGGGGCTCAGTTGGTCAGACCATGGTGCTAAAAACCTTGTTACCTTTGAGATGATGGTGAGGACTTCGTAAATGCTGTTAAAATCTTTGCCATTCTGTCTTAGAAGTAATATGTAGAGGTGATAATATAATGAGATCAATAAGTGGAAATACTGTACAAACTTAGAATAAGTTTAGATTATTAACGCTCCAAATAATACTGACAAGAAGAGAGTATCTAGTTCTGACACGCCAGATCCCAAAAAAATAGCCATTATCTTGTAAAGGGCCTGATAATGTTCTCCATGCACCACTTTCACGCCCAGCTGAAATTCCTATTCTCTAGCACATTTGTGCTAGCAAAAACAATGACTGTGGAAAGTTCTTGCTGTCGGTTCAGGTAAATGCCTAGTTGCAGCAGATGGTTAGATTCCTTTGTGCTGGCAGGGGCCACTGACTTCAGATAATCCCTTGCTCTCGTTGGCTCTCAACAACCCCATGCAACGCAATAGACTGGGAGAAGAGTGACTGGAAAGCTGCCCTGCGAAAATCAGCCTTGGGCTGCTGGTTGAGGATGGCTGAACACGAGCCAGCTGTGCCCAGGTGGCCAAGAAGGCCAAGGGCATCCTGGCCTGTATCAGCAACAGTGTGGCCAGCAGAACCAGGGCAGGGATTGTCCCTCTGGCACTGGTGAGGCCACACCTTAAATCCTGTGTCCAGTTTTGGGCCCTTCATGACAAGAAGGACATTGAGGTGCTGGAGCATGTCCAGAGAAGGGCGATGGAACTAGTGAAGGACCAGAAGTTTACTCTGAAATCTCTGAGATGCTGTGTTGTGTTACCATCCCTCCCTTTGCAATCAATCAGGTAACTGTTACAGAGCTAGTTTTTGCCATTTTGTTCTTTATTCATGTCTCCTGTACTTCTGCTTTCATTTCACAGGGGCAGTCTGAGGCTGCTGGGATGGTGAACCAGCATAAAGCTCCACAACATCAACACGAGCTTCGGAATCCAACTCCACCAGCCCCTCTCCAGTAAATTCCCTGGTGCTGGGATAATCACCTTGTGATGGCAGATGCTCTGATTGTGCCCAATCTCTTCCAGAAGCACACCTCATACCAATACACTTCTTTTATTATTATTGCTTATGCTGTACTCTAAGGGTTTTGTTTCTTTATGAGGCCCAAGGGTGGGAAAAGCATTTGCTTTCAATGTACATCTGAGGGGTAGTCATGCCTAACTCTGTGGTGTCTGTAGGCAAGAGGGCAGTGGTTATTTTCTGCAGTCCTTAATCCCGCTGCACCTTTTATCTCTTGGATTAGTCTGAGCATTTGAATTAATAGTTTTCCTTTTCCTTTGATGTGGTTTGTCACCCTCCCTCACATTTATTTTATTTCATTTGGTCTTCTTATTTTTCAGTATATCTATTTTTTTTATCTTGTCATCTTTTTCAGCTGAAAAGTAACTGGTTCCCTGTTTCCTCATCTCTCTCCACCCAGGGATGTTTGGTGCTCGTGTGTTCCTTTCTTCTCCTATCTTTCTCTGCTGTAATTTGTTGTTTAATTTTGTTTCTTTTTCATGGATCTCTTTATATGTCCTCAGATAGGTACATAGGTTGTTTTTAATTGGTCTTTTTGCCTCATTGATCTTGCTTCAGATTTAAATTTAATGTCCATCTTTCAAACACCAGAGCAATTAATATGGAATATGCTTTCGTATTTTTCCATGTTAAGTAATTTTGCTGATTTTATAATGACCCAGTTTGCAGACTGTGGTGCTGACAGCTGATTTTGTCCTTGATTTTAGACTCCATCAAACTCAGTTTCAATACTGGGTTTTCTAAGACCACCCCAAACCCAGAATCAACTATGAAAATCCTCTTTATTTTTAAAATACTATTGTGAGAATGCTATTATTTGTGGCTTGTTAGCTTTCAGCAATTATTCTTTTTACGCAGCTTTGTTAGCTATGACATTATCCTTAGTCCAAAATCTCTCCATTCTCCACAAACAGTCATGCACAGACTTAATTTTCAAATAAGATAAAAGTCTTGGGAAGAAAGTTGCGTATCTCCCATAAAATTGAAATAATCACACAATGTGTGTAGGCACATGGAATCTTTTCCCCAAAGCTTATGGGTTGGTATCACTCACTAACAAAATGTTTTCTTGTGGCAGACCTGAGAAAACTTCCATGACTATTTTGCTACCCTACTGTACTGTAATGGTCAAATTATTTGTTCTGAGAACCATTCACTTAAGAGATTAAGGCAAAGCCAAGGCTAATCTCTCTTGGCTGTATAATGGGATACCAGTAATGTAACCAGGGAAAGTAGGAAGTGTTCGGGACTAAATCCTATTAGGAGACATGCTAAGCCTAAGTAGAAGAAATGTGGATGCAGTTAGAGATGATTAGGGTGCTTAGTCTTTCCATTATAAATCATCAATCTGTGTGTGTGATTGTCTTCCTATAAATCATAAAGCAATTTATCTTAGCCTTGTAAGCAAATTATTTTTGCAGGCATTTGGAAAGTATTTGTACACAAAAAATCCAAAAGTGATAGTAAAGGCTTAGCTTCCATTGTGATAAATAGAATAGTCATGAAAGGATCATTATTTTCATGGCAATGTACTTGGATAAATAACACAGATTAGAACAAGAGATAATAATGAGAATAAGAATGTTTCTTTTTCTAATTCAGCTATTAAGGATGAATCCTTTATCCTGGCTGTCTGACTTAGTATTCTGGATGATGCTGATGGAAAGGAGAAAACCATTCTGCTTTCAGAATATAAAAGTAAATGTGAAAGCTGGAAGTCCCTCTGTTTGCCAGTGCAGGTATAATAAACTTCCTGGTGGTTTGAAGGAAATTACTTGGAGAGTTCAGGGAACTGCTGAGTAAAATTAAAGTAGATATAAAAGGCTGATACGAAAGGTCTGGGTGGAGCCTGCTGAGCACCCACACAGTTCTCTGGGCAGCAGCTGATGTCACTTCCAGCGGTAGGCACCCCTCCACTTGTATTTCCTTCTTGTTCTTCACTGGGTCCATGGCTCCTTTGCCCTTCATTATTCTCAAGTAGATGTAGACATAATCAAATTCAACCCTTACCGTATTGTGGGCTGTAATTCCCAAAGAGAGGTCACATTTCCTGTAAACCACAACTCTCTCTATGTCAATTGAATATAAAGTCACCCAGAGGCTTTGGAAACAATTACAAGAGTTTCCCAGATGGATTACTTAACTGGAATAATTTCGAAGTCACTGGTTAGTGGCACCATTGTCTTTTGTGTCCCACGAGCAAAGTGCCAGGCTGAGGGATGACTGCAGAGCTGGCACATCATGGATGAGGGGTTTGCTTAAGTTTCCACTTCATGCCTGAGTTTTTACCTAGTGTTTGATTCATATTCTTCCTTCAGAGAAAATGCTCATTCCATTGCAAAGTGTTATTATTAAATGTAACTCAGTATAAAACTCTGCTTCTCTTTATGCCAGCATTTATTCCCTTCTTATGCAATACAGGGAATTCCTGACGCACTCTCCTCCCGGTAAAGCCAAGTTATACGTGCATCAGCCACGAGGTGGCAATACAAGAGCTTGATATGCTGAATTTTGGTGGTATTCGTAGCATTCGTGCTGGGTAAGCTTTGGGGTATTAGCTAAGTAAATATATTTACAGTGGTTCTGCAGAGTTTGGCTTTCTCTGCCAGTGTGTAATATGTGCTCCACATCTGCATAATTGACTTCATACATCAAGCTAAGCTGATTTTCTGGATGAATGATTGAATCCTTTTATGTGGCTAATAATTGATATCTGTATTTAAGTGTCTCAGTAGTGGATGAGAGATGTTAGGCGAGGAACTCAGCTGCTGTTAAAAGCAAAATATCAGGAAAGGGGGTGCATTGGTAACATACAGCTGTCCCACTGTGAGTTTTCTCCTGGCTTTAACTTCTGACCTTCCTGAAGGCCAAAGAAACCTGAACACCTCACATGTGTGGAATTCCCAGACGTGATTGCTTCACAACATTAAAGTCTGCCTTTTTCATCCAGGTTTTTGATTCTCTTCTCAGCATGGCTGATGCTTGTTTTTCTGCCTTATAAGAGCATTCAACACTGGTGTCAGGTGGGAATAGTTAATTTCCAGTCTTTTTCATCCTTTCTTGTCGTCTTCAGGCATTAGGGAAAGTAATGATATCTCTGTACTTTCAAGGACTAGTTTTCCACCCACTGTAATGGAGAAGGTATTTTAAGACATTTTCTATTTTGACGTTAGCTCATTCAGTAGCAGTCAGTGCTACAGCTTTTCAGAAGGTGGAGTTGTCTGTTTTCTCATTCAGATAAGATAGACTAAAAAGCTTCTAGCATAAGAAATGGACTGTGGACTTGGCAGATGTCTCATATCGCTATATTCACCACAGGGTTTATTTGAACATGGAGAAGATATGGATGCACATTTTGTTATTTCACATGAAAGTGCCAACAGCCTGCTACTGTCTTCTCCTGACATGGAAACAGTTTTCCTCTGAGTACTTTATGGGAAATCTTGCTTTCAGTCAGACAATGCATTGTGAAGTCTGTTAGCAAGTATGTCTTTCAAGTACATGCAAGTCTGTTGTTTAGTAAATAAATAGCAATGTAAGCAGAGGAACATGGTAGGAACCCTTGAAAAAGTAAATAACTTCTGAGAAGGGAACTTCCCTAAGAAAGAGTTGAGATAAAATTCTGAGTTGGGTGTTCAGGCTGTCAGATATGCTGTGGGCACAGGTGCCAGGACAGCCTTGTATTGCAAGTAACATAAAGCTCTTCTGCACAGGGAGTGATAGCCCCTCTCAGTTTGGACACTTTGCTGGACCAGGGGCACATGTGCCATCAGAAATCAAGATTCACAGCTATAAAAGCTTGAAGGAAACAGTTGGCTGATTTGCCCTCTGCACGATGCTGACCATGGGATTTAACAGTTGACAGAAATTGCAGAAATTTGGGGTATCTGTGTTTGGCAGGAGCAGATACACCACAGCCCAGGTGCCTTTCAAAAGTATCTCTAACCCTATCTGTTAACATCAAGCAGCCTGCTTAGACAATTGATAAACAAATTTTGTCTTCAAAGCTGATAACAACAGATTTCTCCTGAGAAAATATGCACGATCCCCAAAGCCTCTTCTCTTTCTTGAGGTTGTTCACATGCACGTCTCGGCTTTCTTGCTCAGATACTGCACAGCCTCAGGCCATGCTTCTGGCAGGTTACATAAAAAAAGAGCTTTGAAAAGCTGGCTAGTGATTGAAGAAATGAAAGTGAGCTTTGGGACGTGATGTTTGAGGAACTGGATGGCTACTGCTTTTCCTTTACAGCTTTCTCCAGTTATAATCACCAGCTTGTGGGCAAGATGCTGGATATAGATCCCGATGGGAGCCATTTTTTGGGGGTAACAAGTAACTGGTTGTACCAGCAGAAGGATAACTCAGCTCAGTGTTGAGTTGATAGGGTAGTATTTCTGTCCACCTAAATTGTTCTGTAGCGTCAAATGACAAAGGTAATTTCACACTTTTATTAATCCATGGGTTTTGGACATTAGCCTGACAACTATGACTGTACAGAATAGCATGTGCCTCTGAGAAGGGAGAATTTGAAAGGGAAAAGAGGAGCAGAATGTGGCTGCTAGCCTGAAAGTACAGTGCTAAAGAGAGAGGCCACGCACCATATACTTTTCTTCCAGAAAGATAAATGATGAACAGTGCTGTGTCTTCTCTTATCATGTAGTTTGTTTTTCTCAGGTTTATATTGAATGGATACTGAACATTTGTTTTATTGCTCATTTCTGATTCTGATTTAAGGTATTTAATATATATTTCAACCAAAGAGAAGGAGCCTGGTGACCACTTCGGCAAGACATGAAATGATGTTCCCTGATGTAGACAACAGTGTCAGTGTTCATTCCAGGTTGGTGGATATTTTTTATATATATAGATGTAGATATATATCCGTTGTAGATGTTCACAGATTATTAATTTGATGGGTTTGTGGTCTGAAAGCTAATAATTTATGTTCCTGTTCTGTTTCTGGAAGAGAGAAGCTTGCTCTTTCTTGCCAGGAATCACTAGTCAATGCACTCGGTTCAGGCTGTTAATATCTTGTGTATTGTTATGTGATAAGGGGCAATTATAGAGTGGAATTCTGCCTGAAATCTTCTAGGCCTGTGGGAGTTTCCCCAGCATGTCACAGACTTCTTCAAATACATGATAAGGCAAGCTGCAAATACTGATAAAAGATAGAGAAAAATGTTAGTTTTTCACAATAGAGGGGAATTACCAACTGGAATTCTTTACAGATCAGCCTTAAGCTCAGTGATATTTGAAATACCTATAAACAATGTGGGCAAGTCGTTGGTTAGTGAATGGTTGTTGAGGAGGAGATGATATCAGCTCCCAAACACACTTCAGGATACTCTAACCTAATCACATTTAGAGGTTTGCTGTGTATCGAGGTGCTCTGGTATCTAGTCTGGCTTCTCAGGCATCATGGAGTTATCAGAATAAGGGCTGCATGGAATTTAGGAGGAGAAACCTTAAAATTAATGTTTCTGCTAGGTTTGTAAGAAAAAATCTTTGTTTCTAAAGCAGGATTCACTAAGAGAAAAAAAATTTGTTCCGTTACCAGACATTCTTTGTTACAAGACCCGGTTGCAAACAGGAGGAATGATGTTGGTCTGTGCCCAAATACATTTATAGTTTAAATACAAAGTAAAGCAGTAGTTGGTACAAACAGCCATCAGATATGAAGAAGCAAGCCCTCACTGCCCTGCCCAGCCTGCCTTGGAGCCTCCCCACCTTAGCCAAGGTCCAGCATCCTGTTTCAGCTCAGCCCAGGGCACCTGTCCTGGCTATTTTATAGGGGTAGCCCTGCCTGGCCTCCTTTTGCTCCTGTTGGACGCCCTGATCCTGGCTCACCCCTCGATGTACCCAGTGTGGCTGAGCCCCTTGCAGAGGTCTGTTGGATGGCGGGGGTGCCCTCAGCCTCCTGCTTGTCCCCTGTCCTGGGGCAGCCTGGATGTGGCACTATGGGGTTATGTCTAGGAAAGGCAGGTCTATCAGTGGAACACAGGATGTCTGGGGATGCCAGGTGTCTCAGAAGGGTGGGCTTTATTTTCTGTCTTTCCTGAAAAGTGCCTACCTTCACCTGCAGCTCTCGGCATGAGCCCATTCCTAAATCTCACCCCTCGCCCTTAAGAGGCAGCCATTTGTCCCCTGCCTGTGGCTGTCCACAAGGTCAGCTCCATTGCAGCTGAGGTTGTTAACACTGCAAGGACACATGAGCACTTCTGTGTGACTCTGGTAAAAATCGATAGCCCAGAATCTTGAAGTTTGTAAGAGCAGTGGCTTTTGCTGGCTGTGAGCTGCAGTGAGTGTCTGTCAGGCCAGAAGTCTTGTTTTAGCTGTGAAATTACGATGTTGGGCAGACCAAACCATCAGAGACAGAAGAGCAGCCTGAAATACCGGTTTCTCCATAGTGATTCAATACGTGCCAGGAGTGAACTGGATGCAGTGTCTGCTAAAGAGCATTAGATCAGCCTAATGCTCGTTCTCATTATCAGCTGAAAGTACGTCTGTGGTCCCACACGTCCCCAGAGATGTTAAGTGGTGGGGCTTGCCCCATGACTTGCCTTCCCTTTGCCAATCCACCACTGTGCAGCAGCTGCAGGCTGGGAGATGTCCATGGAAATTGAAGCTGCTCAGTCATGATTTGGGTGATGGAGACTTCGAGATTTCCTCAACCTCTTGAAATGGATCTGGCAATGGTCAGTCTTCCTTATTTCTATGAGACTCCAGTGACCTGAAAACCAGGCAAACAATGGCCCTGTATGTCCCCGTCTACAATTGCTTGATTGTCCTTGCAAATAAGGAGAGTGAGGGTTCCTCAGTGCTGTGTGTATCTTAGCGTTGTGGCTAACTATGGGATATTGTTAGCTGTTTACATTGCTTAACTTTAATGTTAAACAAGACAAGCTATTTCAGAGCCCAGGATAACTCCTGGCTGCCAAATAGAAGGGAAGAAGTCCAGGTGCAGCTGTGTAAGCAGTTTAAATTTTCGTGTGTGTGTGAACCTGAAATAACCCTGAGGAATTCATTACTCAGTCTTTATCATGAGCACACAAACAAACATGTTTTCTATAAATAGCAGTTTCATCAACAGTGGTGGGTAAAGGAGCCTCTTGCATGTGTGGCCTTGATATTGTGTTTATGTACAACCAGTGGATCATTATTAATATTTATTAGGGTTAACCATGATTGCTATATAACCTATACTATATATTACTGTATAACGTATGATTATATAACAGGTTATACCTCTACACACATGTATGTGATTATTTTAAAAATTTATATAAGGATAATGTATATGTATATACAACCCTGTAGTCCTCTTAAAGTACACAGAAACTCATGTGAAGAAGGAAGAGCAAAGCGCAGGGAAGTCACCTTGGCTGTTGGAGACTTTCCCAGATGGCTAAAACCGATGCAGCTGGCTCTTGCTATCTGTCTTCCACAGAATTAGATTATGGCCTGCTGACATTTGTTTGGTCAAACTCATTTGAGTAAAGAGGAAGAGCAGAGGTAACTTCAGAAGCCAACTTTTTAAAATAAACCAAACCAAAAGACCCAGAAATGTGGCAGCACAGGCAGCTTTGATGGTGCTTTGAGTGCTACAGAAAGCTCAGTAATCCAGAGCAGCTGCTGGTTACCTCCAAAATACATTGAGATATTTACTAGGCACTGACAAACAATTTAAGTCTTCCTTTTCTCTTTTTGTGACTTACTGCGTTTGGTTTTTGGGAGCTTTCCACCCCATATGCCCTGCCACAAAAGCCTCAGAAAAGCTCCATCTTCCCAACTGCAAGAAATGGAGATGTTCAGAGCCACGTGCCCTCCACAAGGTATAGTTTCAGCTGAAGCTGTTGACAAGTTCTGGGAACCAACAAGTTTGGGGCTGGAGAATGGGAAGAGTCCAGAAGAGTCAGGTCAAATAGGGAGAAACAACTAGAGAAAAAATATTTCAGGGAAACTTTCTTTACTTGCAAAATTTAAGAAAAGTGGTCTTTGAGCAAGTTTGCTTCAGCAAACAATTGTGTAACAATTGTATTTCCTTGATGTGGCTACTGTCCAATTAAAAAAAAATACCCCAGAATATTTAAATCCAAAGGAAAATCTTGCTGTTCACTGTAGTTCCTTGCCTGAATGCCTCAGTAAGACAGCATTTTTGTCTAAGGGTAAAAAAGGTACCCTTGCTTTCTTCTTGAAGCCCAGTTTCAGTGTTGATCTGAGGGGTGGATAGCCAGACAGAATTACAGAGTACTTTGAGAAATTATCGGGATAAAAAAGGTTTAAATGCAGCCATTGAAAGGTAAGTGGTAAATCCGTTAAATGCAATCAGAATTATTAGACTATCAGTCAGTTACAAAAACTTCAGTGACACACCAGCTCAAGAAAATGTGCAGCAGCTACTGGGACAAAGTACTTAGAAAGGTAGGCAGTCATTAGCCATGAGCTGTGCCTGTTCCCTGTGTGCTACATGATACAGATGTTTTATCACAGTGACATTTATACTTCTTTTATTTTATTTGAAGCAGATAAGTCACTGTATTTCACAGGCAGCAGTTTTTTTTCATAAGACAGCAATTTAACAGTTGAAAGCCTTTTTGCCCATTTGTACTCACTCCTTCCAGTTTGCATAAGGTTTCCATGTCATCATTTTCCTTTCAGATTATTTATTATTTTTGTTGCCTGCTTGGTACATTATAGTGTGGCCCTTGTATCTTTTAGTGCTTACCTAAAGGACCACGACCACTATGTGCAAATACTGGGAGGGGGAAAGACCTTGGGTGGATGGGTGGCTTTTGCTGGAGAAATGAAGATGTGTCACTGTGTTAGCCATGACATGTGAAAAGCAGCAGCAGGACAGGTGCAGGACCCCTGGAGAGCCTCCCCAGGGGTGACTGGTTGAGCTGAGACCCCTCAGGACTCGCTGGGGGCTCCTGCAGCCGGGCAGCTGCTCAGTGGTGCTGGGATGTGGCCACCCTGCTCCTTCCCACCCTGGTGCCCCGTGGGTGCTGCTGAGGGCGTGGGGGTGGGTTCCAGCCTGCACTCACCATCCATCTGTCCTGTTGCTCCTGCCATCCCAGATGTGCAGCTGGGGGCTAAGGGGGCTCCTACTCCAGGGCTGCAGTCCTGGGAGGCTGGATGGCCATCTCTGACCAAGGCAGAGCTTCAGCCTGTCTCTGGGACTACCACATGCTGCACAGAGGCCCAAGTCCCTTTTTTATATTTTTTCTTTATTTTTTCTTCCCATAATGGTTGAGTTATACCAGGAATTAATTTAGCTTTGGCACGTATAATTTCCACTGTGTTTATAATGGGTTTCCTTTGTGCTCAGCAGCTCGGTTTTTGTTTGGTTGTTTAATACTACCTGATCTTTTGCACTGTGATGGGTGATTAATCTTTACCAGTCACATACTAAGCAGATCCTACACAGTATGAATTCAAAAATCTGCACTTCCCATTCTCTCTCGATAGCCTGAGCACATATTACATTTCATTTCTAATTATGTATGTTAGGGTAAATTATGGGCTATTACTCAAAATAAATTGTTCTTTGATGTCAGTTCAGCATATGAATAGCCAGTTGTAATTATACCAAGTTAAAACAGAACTTAGTGCTCTTGTGCCTCATCCAAAATAATTCTGTGGTTTTTTTTAAATAGAATCAAATCAGCAATTTTCCATTGTTTATCAGCTCAATGCATCCATTATGAAAGAATTTTTTCCTTTGTAGAGCTGAGCTAAAAATGCAAGTGGCATGTGAATGGCATTGACAGAGGCAGAGGAAAGGTGATCCTTTCTAGTTTGCCATCTCCGATTTCCATTTCCCTTCAAAGGGAGCAGCCACTGGTGATTCACTGCACTTTTGCTTTGGTTCATTTCATTTTTATGCATGTGCTGAGTTCCCAAGAAATGTGACTGTTTATCACAGGAAGACACCATCCAGTGTCTCAGCTGCCCTGTGGAGTAACATCACACAGAGCTGCACACAGTTTGAGGCAGGGGGAGAAAGGGAGCACACACGTTCTGTTGTCTGTCATTTAAAGACCCCATGGATGTTCCTGGGGTTGTTTTGATGATAAATACTGGTCCTTTGCCATGCTGGAATGCACAGACACGTTCTGCTAGAGCATGTCAAGCCTCTGCATTTAACACAAACATAGGACTTTTAAAATGAGAAGACTAAACACACTCCTGGTGTCAGACCTTAACTTCCAGGGGTTTGGTTATTTAATATGTAGCTAGCACGCATTTTGTGCAGGATGGAATTTGTTATCAGCTGTGTTTACAGGCTGCTCCGAGGCTCTGTGGAGCTGTAAGGCTCTTTAGTATTCATGGTTCTGCTGTTGGGCTGCCTATTTTACAAGAGTGTGTGTGCGTTAGCTCTATTTTTGTTTTAATTATTGGCAGTAAATTCACTTCAGAAGTGAAATTATTTTGTCAGGAGAAATCTGGAAGTGCTTTCTCAGGAGAAAAATAATTAGAAAGGTTAATGCAATCCACTCTGTATAAGACTTCAAACTCATTTGTTTGGAGATGCGAAGCAGATGCTTTGTTCACAAAACTATATTAAATTAGCCCTGGGGGGGTGTCCCATTACTGTTTCTCAAGTACAGCAAAAAAAGGCAAATTAAATAGATACCAATTTTAAATACTGACGATACAGTTGGCTTTTAAGCGTGTACAATGTCCCACGCAAACACTGCCTTTTTACTGCATGCTTGGTTTCACACAGGCCTTGAGAGAGTAAAACTGGAATTGTAGGTTTCTCGTATTAAAACGATAGATCTCCTTGGCTAGGCTGTGTAGGAATGTGATTTAACAGGATGGCAGAATCAACACGGGAAGCCCTGACCTGCCAGCCAGTTCCTTGCACTAACTGGAGACCAGCTTTGGGAACAACTGAGGCGAACCAATAGAGCCGGTGGGTTGCCCCTGGCTGGGAAGGGCTTGCTCATTTTTTGTGGAGAGGTTTTCAGGACAGGCTGTATGTGCACACTGAATTGTAAAAGGCCACATCCTGCTCTTTTTTGGGCTTCCATAGTCCTTGTGCTGGGCCATGAGGAGCTAAAGTGTGCTGGGGGTCAGACCCAGCAGCAGTTTCTCAGTTGGTTCATACTGGCAGGGCAGTACATCAGCTTCTATCAAGTTAGCTCTGGCACACTGACCGTGACACTCCCCTGACACAAATCACGTCCATGACTCTCACTCAATGCCTGCTTGTGCCTGTCTGGCTGAAATTTTGGCTGTGATTTCAACAGACTTCCTTGCAGGATATTATAGCCCAGACGTTTCAACCAGAAGAGGCAGAGGCTAACCCTTACTGGAAATAACTTTTAGATTAAGTGTTTCAAAGATAGATAAATCTGTTGTTGGGCTGCATATAAAACCAGTTTTAGAAGCATGATCATGTTTCCTCCTGTAATCCAGATAGGAAATAGATTTTACAGCACAAAAAGCCTTGCTCAGGTAATGGTGTGAGTGTGCCTTGAACCTGTTGTGACCCCAGTGTCTCTGCTAATGTGGGCTGAACTGCTGAAGAGATGCATAAAAATGAATAAAAAGGGAAATTTAAGTTCTGTGAATTTCCTCCCTTTGAGATTAGTGGTTCCATCAGTCATTTCAGTTACAATAGGTTTGTTATCTCTGCAAATAATTTTTTACTACTGAAATCATAGCCATCCTTCTGCTGGGATTAAGGCAGAAATTTGCAAGGAACAGAGGTAACTTTGGGGCTAAGATAAGAGAAGTTGTTTCTCGAGAAAGCATTTGAGAGGAATTAATGCTGCTTAATGTGTTTCTTGATCATTGCTAGAGCCAAGATCTCATATATTTTCTCAGGCTGATGGGACAGCAGTATAAAACTTCTGCATTTTATTATCTTGTTCTATATGCTCCAATTTATTACTTCCCCTTTGTCTGGCTAAACTCAAAGATATATGATATAGGTAAAGCTACTTGGCAAAAATACAGAAATTCAGTCTGAGGCACAGAGGGAACAACTGCAGAGGTGGATTTCTTAGTGGAATGGAATGTGAGGTTTTCATTTTCGCACTTCGCTTCTTCCCAGGTCTTCTGTCTGGGTGACCCCCATGAGTATTTATCCTTCAAGCACCATAAATGCATTCCCTGAAGATTGCTGGTGAAGGGCCCAACCTCAAGCTCTCCTCTCACAGGGGAGTGCTAATAAGGCAGCGCCCTACTTAGCCTTCCATTGTTACCTGCCTTTATTTTTTTCTGCATTCTTGTCATCTGAAATGTGATTTATTTATCTTCTGTCTCTGAAGACATTACAGCACTTGTGCTGGGAGTGAAGCCCTTGCCAGTAACTATTTGGCTACCCCTTTTCCACAGCTTGACCCCAAGCAAACTTGTCTGGACAGGTTTCCCAAAATAAGGTGACTACAAAGGGACTCTCACAGGACTATACAAGGCACTAAAATCATGCCTTTAAAAGTCCAGTTGCTGGCATGCATGAAGGAGTTTGTAGTTATACTGCTTTTACTTCCTCAGCAGTAATATTGCAAGCTGAATAGAGCAACTGGGTCAAAAGTGTCTTTTTCTGGCTTAATTCCTTCCTCTCACCATTTGTGCATGCTTCTTTTGTAGGAAACAACAGCATGTTCCAACAGCAGCATCTCTGGCCCCAATAACTTTTTCTCTTTCCCCCCAGAGTCTCAGTTGCTGAACACCATCCAATAGGCCTGTCACGGAGGAATTTCACCTATCAAAGGGGGTGTATGATGAAAAGGAATAAGAATATTTGGTTAAAAGTGCGTTTACCCCATTAGGCTTTTTTAGTTCTTTTTTTAATGATTCTTTTCCCAGCTGGAATAGGAGTACTTGCACATGAAACTGCAGACAATAGTTCTTAACTTTTGACGGGTATACGTTGATTTTACTCTCATAATTCTTCTTGTTTTACTTGGATACTTTCTTATCGGAATCAGGGGCCCTACAAGATTCCAAAACAATACTCTTACCTTGTTATGTGGTAGCCTGTCGGGTTTGATTCCCTAAATATGTTTCAAGTTACATCCACACCCTAAATGCTTTTAATAGTTCAATAGTTTAATTCCATTATGTCAAGGCTGCTAACCTTGATGTCAAAATGCTCTTGGCTCCAGCTTATATTAACTAAACCTGCTTTATGTTGCAAAGTCTCCTCTTGCAAAATTCCTGGAAAAGTGATTAATATGTTGGTGATTAGGAAAGCACACGAGTCCACCCTTAGGATTTACAAGAAAGGGAGGGGTTATTAGAACTTTGTTAACCAAAAGGATTTAATGAGAATCACAGAGTGATTTGGCTTGGAAAGGACCTTTTAAAGGCCATCTAGCCCAATCCCACTGCAGTAAGCAGAGATATCTTCAACTAGATCAGATTGCTGGGAGCCCCATGCAACCTGGCCTTGAATGTTTCCTGGGATGAGGCATGAGAAGGAAGCCATTATCTCTGGAAATTTGCTATTCAGCAGTACAGGAATTCTGATTGATTGCTCCTGGCAAATTGCTCCCAGAAGTGTTATGTTATACCTTCATGGAAAAAGTTCACAGGAACAGGACCTGGACTGCCTGATCCCTCCTACCAATGCTCTGGAAGTGTATTTATGTAGTCCTGGTGTGTTTTGTTACCTTGTGCCTAAATATTTGTGGCACCATCTGTGAAAGAGGGATTGGCTGGTCCTAGGGAGGTGACACGCTGCTGTGTGCTCTGTGAGCTCTTTGGGTAGGTGAGGGGCACAGGGTTAACTGAGGATCTCCCACCTCTGGGGTGTGTTATCTCTGAGGTCACTGGGGACTTCTGTGGGTCTCTGGCGCATTTTAGTGATTTGTGTCCTCCACTTCCCTTTGCTTTTGGTAATAGAAAAAGCTAGAAGTAGGAAATACTGTGTTCAATGACTACTGAAAATAATTTCCCACCTAATAAGCCCTCAGCCTGCCCGGTGTGGCAGTGCCAGGTTAGTCACCAGAGGGGCTGTGCTGGCACTTCCCAGGAAGAGGCGTATGCCTTCCCTTTGTTGGTGCCCTGGGCTGGCTTCCAGCAAACGTTGTGGGTCAGTCCCAGCAGCAGGCCAGGGCTGTGCCAGCTGTGGGCTGGGGCTGGGCTGGCAGGAGTGGGGCAATGCTCTCCTCTGTTTGCAGGATGCTTTCCTCTACAGCTGGGTATTCACAGGGATGCATTGATTTCTCTGGCTGCCATAATGCATGGGAGAGACTTTCAGTGGAAATTACGTGTGAAAAAACCAGAGTAACGCCATTTACACCAAAACTGAGCGTGGGTGTGCCTTTCCAGTCCGGAGTTCAGTGGGCCAGCTGTGGTTTGCAGCAATCACAGCCACAGACAAAGGACCCAGGGAGTGAAACTGCGTCAGTCAGTTCCTGGCTGAGCACGTATGGCACAGACCAAATGTGTCAACATGACCCCACCCTGAGCTTTTACCTCCTGTGCACTCAGCAGCTTTGGGGCAAGGAGAGGACCTTCCTGAGCAGTGGCACTTGGAGACCTGCAGCCCTATTCTGATCCCACATCTGGAGCAGCTGAAACCTGCACAGCTGGGGCACACTCCCACATGGATGGTTTTTCTGTTTTCTTCCTCTAAGGCTTGTTCAGGAAGACTGAGGAGGCAGCAGGGAAGTGTGGTAGCACTAGTTAGTGGTATTTTGAGCAGCAGAATTCCAGCTTTTCTCCTGACTGGCAGGTGGAGGTGAGGGGAAAGCAGCCTGACACAGAACACTTCCTTTCGTTAAAGATCCATATGTTGTTCCATGTTTCTCCCCAGAAATTATCTGAGTGAGTCCTGTCAGCTCCTTCCCTAAATCTGTTGGCTCTTGTGGGCTGACTGCTCTGACTTGGGACTATCAGTGCATGGTCCACCTGTGGCTGGGATGCTGAACCCCCTTGGAGGTCTGAGGCTGCAACTTTCCAGGATGCAAGTCCTCGGCTAATCCAGAGGAGGAGAATCCTTGGACAGCATTTCAGAACCAAGGCTTTAAGTTACCAGGTCGTATCCAAACAATGTGGGTTTGTGAGTCACACGGAAGACATGCTACTGCAGCTCTTCAGAGATTAGTGAAATAAAGAGCTATGATGTGTATCTTTATGTCTTGTTTAGTGGTTGTGTTCCTGACTCAGTGGGCAAGAGAATGCTTCCTGAAATTAATTGCTTTGGGGGCAATTAACATCATCCATGATCATGAAGCAATGTGAGCAACAAAGCTTCTGGTTTTTCTCATCTCCCTAGGGAGGAGGTGCAGGTCTGGGACCTGAGTCAAATGGCTTTGAGCAAGAGAAGACTTGAAAAGGATGACTCTTGTCCTGTGAAGGAAAGAGGAAGGGAGAAGCCCTTTCCAGACTAACATAAAAGCTTAAGACCTACTCTCCTGGTTCACTGCATGGAAGGAGCATGATGGCCTGGCATGATGGGCATGCATGCAAACACCTGGGACTTTTTTCCTGCAGTGCTTCTCTTCTGATCAGCTAACACCAGATTGCATGGGATCTGGCTCACTTTATTGTTCCTCGAAAGCCCTGACCTGAAGGTGTGGCATCACAGTCTGGCCAGTGATCTGACTGCCTGGACATCTGTGATGGGACTCATCCTCGCCAAAAGGCACTCGATATCAATCAATTACGTGAAATAACAGCAAGAAAGAGGATACCTAAGAGATGCAGTTACTGTCATTGTGGTCTTGATTTCTCCTGAGGGTGGCAGCAAGAGTCTCTCTCCTCTGATGAGTGAGGTGCCCATCAGGTCATGCATGTCAGAGTCATAGCCAAGGCTGGTGCCATGCCAGAGGGAAATGTGCAGGGGCAACTGCAGGCAGAGCCTCAGCCTCTCCCTGGCTGTGTGTGCCTGCCCTGGTGAGTGCCACACACGCCTAACACCCAGGCAAACGGGCTAGAGAGCTGTGGGCTCAAGGGAGCCTCAGCAAAGGTGAAAAACAGAGAAGGAGTTGTCAAATAAATGCCAGGATTGATGCAAGGGAAGGCAGAGGGAAAGTACAGTCATGAAGGCGGAAAACCAACCGTTTAAGTTGGTTTAAACCAATACAAAACCACACTGAACCAGCAATGACATCCAGAGTGAACAACAAGAGTCAATTAAATCTCACCTTAAATCACAGGCCATCTTTCTGCTTGATGCCAGTCTTTTGTTGAGTTTGTGAGAAGATGCAGTGGTGAGAACAAACCAGGAAATCTACTCCTGTATCATTGCTAATTTCAACGAGAGAAGTATTTTTCAAATCTGGGTGACACCTAGTAAATCTTTAGCAGGCAATGAATGAGGCACTTTCAGACTGTCCTTGTTTGTTGTCAGAATGGAGATTAATATGTCATCCCAGAGGTCAAGTTGGTTTGACTGGTATCTAAATTACTGACCTGCTTTTTACCCTCTCTAATGATAAGTCCTATGCTTACCATCCTGTGGCCCTTTGGAACCTCACCACTTCTGCTGGGGATAGCTGGTTATCTCCAGAGATTCTAGCAGTTTACACACTCTAGAATGTGTTTTACCAAACCCTAACAACTGCAATATGTATTTTATTAGATTGGTGATTAACTTATTTTCCTTCCAATCTGTCTTGTTTCATCTATCTCCTTCATCCCAGCGAGATTTTTCATGTAGGATTTTTCATCCTCTTAGAGCACTGAGCCTATGGGAGAAGGTGGAAACAGTCTTGTGCATTTGACTTGGCCACTTCTGATGCTGTAGAAGATTAACAAGAAAGCAGTTCAGCCACCGAAATTAGCACAGCTCAAACTTCCCTTGATGGTTTCTTAGCTGGACATGGCACAGGCCTTGCCGGAGTACTTTTTTCTGTTGGCTTATGTAGAAATGGAAGAGAATACACAGCACAGGTGAAATAGAAATAATAAGGAAAAATTTTGTTAGCATAAACACGGAGGTGAGCATTCCCTGTGAAAGGAAGCATGTTAACTTAAGGGGAAATCTGAGCAGATCTCAGCATCTGAAAGTTAATTTCTGCAGAGCTATAAAACTACAGAGCTGAAATACTAAATGTTATGCTCTATCTGAAAATCTGGTTGTTCTAATTAAGCTGTCTTCTTCCATTCTGGCCAAGCTAGAAATGTAGTTTTTTTGAATGCTTAGAAGATGGTTTTAGTAGTGTCATTAAAGGAACTACATTTGCAAAAAGCCTTAATAAATTCTGAGTATGAACTGACAGTTTGCAGTCAGGATCTTCAAACAGTTCTTAAAAAGAGCTGTTGGATCCTGTCCTCCCTGGCAGGGAGACCTTCCTGGGCCACGTGTTCTTGTATGCTTTTTTCTGATTCTGGCAGAAATGTTTTGGAAGACTGTGCTTTTATTATTAACATTATGAGAAGGATACTCTGAAATAGGAAGGGATTGTTTGTAACAAGGGGTTCCTTGCCTAAACTGGGCTAGAAAAACCAGCTGTTCTGGTTTACATGAGCTGTTCGCCCTCCTAATTCTCCTTTGCAATGTGAAGGAGAAACAGAGTCTGGTTGCTTTTCTGCATTTGTATTCTTTTAGGTGCAGGGTGAATTTGCAGAGACAGTTGATAGATAAATCACTGCTGCTCTTGTCCATGCAGAGTGCATTTAAAATTCAATATTGTAAATACACCAAGTTCTCACTTTTCTACAGTTAGCTTTTGGCATGGGGCCTCACTGTGTGGTCCTAAACACACTGCAGACATGCTTTAAAGGCAATAGTCAAAATGTAGCAGAAGCTTCTGTCTAAACTTGGCACCTACACGCCTCCTTCCAGGATTGTGGGGGTGAGTTGCCAAATAAATCCTGCTCAGCGTTATCTCTGCATCTGGCCCTCTCTTGGCATGGGATGGGCCTGTGCAGCGGGAAACGAAGCTACAGCTTCAGCAGAATGTTGAGGTGTCGTAAATTAAAGCCCCCAGCGAAATGAAACTTGCAATTGGTGTGTCACTTTCAAGTGAGAGAATGGCTCAGGCAGGTTCAGCGTTCTGCCTGGGTTGCAGAACTGTTGTAATTATCCTGTGTGGTTTTTAATACTTCTGAGAAGAGAAAAAAAAAGGTGCACTAATTTTTAGAACTCCACTCCGTTGCCAACATGCAGCTGGCATCTGAGGGCTTCTGAGCATTTCAGCCAGATGAAGTGTTTGTGCGCACTGAGGCTGGGTCAAAAATTATTGTTGCCAACACAGGCTGAGTTACTTTTAAAGTAATGTGACTTCTTGTGGATGTAGCCATTAGACTGTCATTGAGATTGTAATTCAACTTCAAGATCAGACCCTTTGTCTCCGTTCCAATGCAGAGCATCTGCTGGAAACATGAGAGTACAGACTAAAAAATGTAATTTTACTGTTGGTCCTTCCTAACTTTCAATAGCTGGATTTTTTCCCCGCTCATTCTCAAGGGCATTCTTAATATAACCCTTGCATGTAAGTTGGTATAGATACACTCAAACACAAGGTGTATTGAGAGAGGCATTGGAATTTGGTGTGCTTGAATAGATTTCACACCTTTCCAGAAACAACCTAGGTGATATGAAAGCTCTTTTGGCAAAAGAATGCCCTTGAGGTATCATATTTGAATGAGGAAGCTCCTAAAATACATATGTGTGGGAGTTGCTGAATATATTTAGTCTACATTTGTCTGTCAGAAACAATAAATCTCAAAAAAAGAGAAAAAATTCTTGATAAGTTGTTAGTTATTTAACCTTGGAGGTGAAGTAACACCCAACCAGCTCCTGAACCTGCTGTGCATATTGCAGTCCAAATGCTTGTGAATGCTGGTAGTTCTGCTCAGAGCATTCATGCTTTTTGATATCAAGTTCATTTAATAGCACTTAATCAAAAGTAATAGTAATAATTTAATAGTTTAATCAAAAGTAATTTACCAGGAAGCAACAAAATAAAGCACTTTATCTGAAGCAGGTACTTTCAGTTCATGTCACTATGTATATATAATCCATGTTTCCAAAAAACAAGCCAGAGTAGTGCTTAGTGCATCTGCTGGTTGCCACCTTTGAAAGGCAGCACACCATTGTTTCACACACATGTGGGCTCCCAGCAGATGCAGAAAATTCCCCTTGGTGCAAAAATGGTCCTTTCAATGAGCTTTTTCAAAGCATTAAAAAGTCTCATCAACAACAACAACAAACAACAAACTATCACATCAATGCTTTGCTGAGGAAATGGCGTGGATTATCCCTGGAAAATGGTCTGAGGTGGATATTTTAAGAAATGGAGCTAGGTCCTTATGTGTTTGAGATGGCAAAAGAGAGGTTAATTCAGCTCTTCTAGCTGATGCCAGAGAAAACTGCTTGTTTCGAAGGGCACCCAGTTCATAGGAGATTTCATTGATGCCCAGAGGCTTTCATTGATCTGACAGGTGAGCAACAATAAACAGAATATCTTTGGGTGTGGGAATCCAGTAAACTCTTCAAGAACGGGTAAAACTTGTTGGTCTTTTCCTGCAGAACATTCTGAACCATAGCATTTATCCAGAGAATGAAGTTTGAGCACAGTGTTCAGGCTGTTATTTCCTCTTACTTTTGTACTTTGTAAGCAGAGGCTTAGATGTGCAATATTAAAGGGAATTTCTGTACATAAGTGGTATTATATACTTTCTTCTTAAAGTGCTTGCATGCTTTAGGAATAAAAATTCCAATTTTTATATGCGACTCGTGATGGCAACTAGGCTTCTTAAGGCTTCAAACATCCTGGAAGGAAAAATCCAGGCTGAAGTTTTCCCTTATGACAAGGTTTTTGATGGTTCCTAAACCACTGAATTCTGCTTACTCCGTGCCTTGTATCTGGACTCAGTGCCTGGGCTCTCAGGGCAGCCTGCATCTCAGGTTTGTAAGGACAGGACTAACTCCTCTTAGCAATTACTGCTGATTAGTTTTTTTATTTTCAAGGAACTTCAACTGAGGCTGATCAATACAGCATAGTTGCTCAGGCATGGGGCTTTTAGCAGATATTCCTTAAATTTTACATCAACTAAGAAGGAAGCAGGGATTTATCTTGTGAACAAACCATCTCCAACTTTATTACTGCTGTTAAAATAGCAGATTGCTGCAGCATTCTGCCTTGGAGGCATAACAATTATTTCAGTATGAAGTTCTTTCATGCAATTTTGGGCTCTTCCCTCCTAAGTTATGATATCTTTTCCTTTTGCTTTGTTCTGCATTTACTAAGTGACAGATGCACTACAAACTTTACCCATCTATTAACTGCTACCCACAGGTCTGTCCGAGGTCTTTCTCCATTCCTATTCCCTAAGTAGGAACAAGGTTTCTAAATAGGTGTAAAAATATGCTCTCAGTCTCCCTGGGCACATTGCTTGTTTTTATCTAGGTTCCCAGGTGAACTAGGACATTTAACTCAGGCTGTTGGAAAAAAAAAGGCAGCAGAATAAACACAATTTCTAAGTTATTGTATTAATTACAAAAGAAGCTCCAACATTTCAAACAATACATTATTATCCTTCTTCTCTTTACCCCTAATTTTAGTCTATCTTTAAGAAAAGAAAAATAAAAGAGTGAAGACTCATAAACCAAAATGAATCTGTAATCGGAGACCTAGTACTTTAACGATAACTTCTAATATTTACTACTTAAAATGCTCATTAACATGGCATTTAATGAGAAAAATGAGTTCCACATTATGCAAATATTTGCACTGGTGGCCCAAGATTTGAATTTGTCTGGATTATAGCTGATGGAAACAGCTAGCAAACAAGGTCAAGTTTCCCCCTTGTGTCTGAGACCTTTTTGACGGCTGACTGGGTTGCTCTCTCTCCTCAGCTGGTCAAGACCCTACACCCTTTATCTCTTAAGGGGGGTGTGACTGCTGCTTTGTGTGGGGCTCACACATAATCTCCTGATCAGGGAGCTGATTAAAGGAATTTCCAGAGTTGGCCTGGTCTGGCTGATGGTGACTACTACAGCTGTAATGTGAGAGCTCTACTGAAAGGAGAGCATAAATGGATAAAATGTATGGTGAAGGAACCTGTCACCATTATGGGAAATCAGAGCTCAAGCAAAAGTACAGTAGAACCTGAAAACAGATATGGGGGAGCTCTTTTATAGTGGTGATTTTAAGACCCACTTCAAGAAAGGCTGTAAGCAACTGGTTTTTCTCTCAAAGTTGTATTTTTCCTTTCAGATAAGGGTTATATGAACTTTCTTGGAGGCAGAACTGTTGGCTTGGTTAGAACAACAGCAACAACATAGAAGTACAGAAGCATTCAAGACTTGTGAAAAATCTACCTGCTTTGCTGTGAAACTAAGCTTTGTGCTGGGGAATGAGACAGGGATCAAACAAACTGCTTGTTCTGGTATTGTTGGCCAAACCCAGGTAATCCTAATGTTAGTTGGAACTAATGTTGCTCTGTCTGTTCATGTAGCTAGGCAGGGCCACTTGGAGTTTGAATTCCCAACTAGGGGACGAGTTTGCCTTCAAGGGGAAAATATTTCCCAGTCTTCAGTTAAAGTTACCTCAATTTTTTTTTTTTTCTATCTCCATAAACCTAAACTGGTTTCACTTTATGACAAGAAGTTTTAAAATCCTAAGGAAGTTGTATTGTACTAAAGGGGAGCAACTGGAGCTGTAACCACTTGCACTGTGCACAGAATAGGAAATATTGAGTTACCAGGCTGCTTTTTTCTTGCCAAGTTTTCCAAAGTGATAGGAATGGAGCATCTGTGACCTCTCTGAATAGTCATTTCTAGCATGGCATCACTGAGCTGGTAAGAAGTTTTTCCTGCTGCCCCCCCTGAATCTCCCATGCCTCAGCATGGTGCTGCTGCCCTGTTGCCCCTTGCTTTACCACCTTAAGTACTGGAACAAGTTTGGTTCTGTGATCCCTGGGGCTTGGTTTCAGGTATTTGTAGGTTGCTTTACATCCCTGCCAGGCACTTAAAAAGTACAGTCCAATGAGCATGAAGGATTTTTAAACACTCTAAATGCTGTGCTGCTTTCCTGCTGGGGAAGAATATGAGTTATAGCTTCAGTTACAGAAATCCTTTAACAGAACTTGAAAATCCAAGGTGTGGTGATTCAATATTTCTTTTAACAACTTGAAGTTTTACCACATCATTGTTTATACCAAACTACGAGTTCAGCTTTCACAGACCTATCCCTGCTCACCATCAAAACCCCTTAGAGTAAAGAGCTCTTTATGGGGACAGGTGTCTCATATCAGCAGACTTAAAAAAATACTCCAAACAGACTTTATAGTGCGTGCAGTAACCAGACAAATGCAAAGAACTGCACAGCACAGGTGTGAGAAAGCTTATCTGTCTCCTTATCTACAACTTTCAAGGGTCAGAGCCACACAGGTTTGAAAAAGTCACAGTAGGAAGTAGGAGATGGCAAATGATGCAGGATGGGAGCAGTGTGCTGAATTCAGCCGTGGGTGAAAGCCAGTGGCAGCTGAGTGACCTGTTGTCAGGAGGAAATACGAGCATGCAGGGCTCAAATACCACTTTACTCAGAAATGCTGGAGCTGAGGTGTTTCCACCAGCCACTGGGCTACAGTTTCTGAGAAGTGTGTTTGGGGAATTAGAGAACTCCAAGAACTGGAATCATATTACTGAAGATGCTTCCCATCAAAGCTCTTGAGGGAATAATGAATAATAAATAAGCCTAAGACATTAGCCAGGGCTCTCTTGTCCCTTCAGAACTTACCTTCCATGTGAATGAAGTTTCAGTGAGCAAGGCTGCATCTCCCTGATGTATCCCTTGTAGCTCTGGGAGCCACGACTCTATCAACACAGCTACTGTTGAAATGAAGGACCCAAACAGATGTATCTCACTTTGTTTTGGCAAGAAAATCCTCAAGCCACACTTGAAACATCCTTTGTTTTGAGACCTTCCTTTTCCTCAACTCTGTGGTGAATTTTCTGTGTCTGAGGTTTTGGCTTTTATGGAGGTAAGCAGTGTGTTACCCTGACTTCACTGCTAAATTTACAGGAGATGGAACTGACTTTGATGTGGGAGCAGAGATGGGACTGCTGGATTATTTCTGGTCTCAACTTTGTCACCTTCAGAGATTGTCTCCTAAGCCACAGCAAAAACAATTTGTACTTTATAGCATGCATGCACATTTCAGCACGCCTTTGTACACAGGACATTCCAAAAAAACAGGAATTGATTTATCTTGGAAGAGGGTGGGGAAGAATCATATTTTGCTTAGTTTAGGGGGAGAGTTACTGTTATGGCCCAGAAAGAGAAAGAATGTTGGCAAGATCTTCACAGAAACTCTCCTCTTCTTTTCCTCCTTCTTACCCTGAAAAACCAATTGTTAAATGACATGCATGTAAAAATTATTCTCTCCCCTTCCAATAAAGGTGCCTCTGCTTAAAGGACAACAGCATCAGCCAGTATAAACTGTGGGCTATTTGCTGTCCTTCTGGTGATGTCAGGGGGTCCTGCTGGGGCTTTGCATGCAAACATCCTGGGATGTGCCTGAGGTGAAGGAGAGAAGCCTTGCCAGTGATGCTGCCAGCAGTCAGGAGGGTGTCTTCTTGCCCAAACCACAGGGTTATGAGCATTTAACAAGAATTTCATGTTTTACTAGAATTGTGGTAAAATATTTTTCAGGCGTGAGATGTTATACTGATTTTTAATTTTATTTTTCTTTGTGTCTACTGAGAAAAAAATTCTAGCCAAGGTCCTACTGCCTGACTGCAGGAGTGGAAACAGTGACAGGGCAAAATACGCATCTACCACAGGTGGTTGGTGTGAACATGTGAGAGATCAGGGACCACTGTCCAGGGCTATGCCTTCATTACCTTTGTTTTCTTTCCTGCTGGGAATCAGCTCACTGCTGTTTGCTGACTTTTATGGAGAACCTGAGAGCAGGCATGCATTTCCCAAAGCTTTTGCCAACCACAAGGGACAGGACTGTTTGATTGCTGCTGGTAAGTGCATTTTTTCCATGGAGTGAGTGCCCACAGGCCGGGTAGAGAGCAGCGTTTGTCTCTCTGCTGTTCCCCACCCAGGCTGCTGTGCTGTGCCCACCCCAGATTTGTTCAAATGATCCTTGACCAAGCATCCATCCCACTGCTGTAAGGCAGATGGGCAGAGATTCAGATGGCTCAGGGATGAGGCAGGAAGCTCCCTGGTCCTGTGGGACAAGTGGGTGTGCACAATGACAGAGCATCCACCGTGTGCCTGGCATTTGGTCACTGAAATCCCACAGGGAATCTTGCACGTGGAACAATAATGTTCCTCCAAAGCTGCTCCAGTGCTCTGCTGTGTTCGATCAGGCTGGGGGCGCTGGACTTGTTTTTGTTCTCATTCTGAGTCAGGCCATTAGGATTTGAAGGCACATTTCCATTGGAAAATACACAAAATGGTAACAGTGGGACCCACCTTCTAAATCCATATATAAACACCTTCTTAGATCAGGCCACCTCAGATTCTTATGCTTTTTTCTCTTTTTCTTTTTTAATGCCTATTTAACAAATCTACATCTGTAGCCACTGCAGTGGATGTGAAGAACGTGAGGTTGCTTTGTAAAACACAGGTCTGTGCCTTTCAGGTGCACTAAATAGCTCTTCTTTTATAGGTGAGCATATTATAGACTGTAGAATTCATTGTGGCCCATATATTATCCATAATAACCCTCACAATGGGTTAATTACAACCCTGAGGTAATGGTGGATTTGTCCACCTCTCTTCACAACCGCAGAAAATAACTGATGTAATCAGGAAACCTGTCCTTGGAGCATGGGTAATCCATGCTGTGTACTCACGAGGAATTCTTTCAAAGGCCTCTGCTCCAGTCTTTCACACCAGGAGACAATCTTTCCTCCATCTCTTTGTGTCATTTAAATCGTGCCAGTAGTTTGGATGGTATTACTACTATCCAAAGCACCAGGTTTTGACTTCCAGGTTTGAAGTAATTTCAGATTGAGTAGTGGTACCACTAAAACAAAACAAAACACAAGAACTCCCTACAATGCTGGTGCAAATATTGCTTTGTAGATTCTCCTTTTTATCACCATGTATATATAGCATCAGACCTGAGTTTCTCATCCCAGCCTCCCTTTATGTTAAAAACTCTTATCTCTTGTCCATACACTTTTAAAATAACAAATATTATCCTATTATAAAAATAGAATTTCAAGGCTATATGTGTCATATGTTTAGAGCACTTTTTTTCCCCAGCATCAGGAAAGAAGGAACTTCTTAAGAATCTCTATTTTAATTTTCAGAAAGACATAATGCCTCCACTGCTCTCACTGCAGCATCCTGCGTGCTGCTGTGTTGTAACTGCAATGCAATGGCTGCCAAGGTTCTCCAGTCTTTAAGAATTGTGCAGGGTTTAAACTCATACACAGTTTTTAATCAGGCTATGCCCAATGTCCAGAGTTTTGAGTTAAAACTCAAGTGTGCTCATGTATCCTAAGGCACAGTGCACTTTCCAGGCAGAGTTCAACACTGATAGTGCAACATTACTGATTTATTTTGTTGTTATTCCAAGCCAAACACAGCTATTCTGGCTGGAGCCCATTTTCTTATGACCTTCATGGGCTTTAGAAAGTTTCTGAACTTTCTGAAAGATTTTACCCTCCTTGGCAGCAGCTAAAAAAGCCCCTATAACTATTATTTTTCTGTGGCTCAGACATGGCTATTTCCCTTTCTGGTGAAAACACAGTAAGGACGTATTTTTGAGGCTCAAAAAAATGCCTTTAAATTTCTCTAGAACTGAGGAAGACCTTAAGCCTCTTACTGAAGTTGCAGGAGGACCCAGATGTTTAAGTGCAAGTGAGGTAGCAATGGTGTCCTTCTGAACCCCAGAAAGAAGAGCAGGGTGGGGATTTTGGGGACCCAGCTTTCTTCAAGGTGTGAGTGGTGGTAGTTACACTCATAGTCCTATAGCTGGTTCCAGATTAGAGCCTGCAAGATGCAGGCATAGGTAAGAGAGGGCCTTGTGCAGATTTGGAGGGAATCTGTGGTCAGCAATGAAAAGATTGCCTGATGATGAGCACTGGGTTTGCAGCTGGTGTCCCTGTTCCCTGTCATGGTCATGGTGCTGCTCTGTGGTCACAGGTGTGTTCAGAAGCCCCTGATACTGTGGGGATATTTGCAGTACTGGCTCTAAATTGTAGCTGCTAAGGACATGCCTGCTTCCTCCTCTCTGTATCTGTGCACATTTAGGCTGGTCTGAGAGAGGACTAAGAATAATAAGATACACATAAGAGAACAGGAGCTTAGGTTGAATAATTGAAAAATTGTTAAAGAAATGTTAAGTTCCTAAACTTGAATTATTTACAGTCACACTGGGTAGAGCACTGGAAGATACAGCTGAAGGCTGCAAGCAAATTCTAATTTCTGATTCTAAGCCTAGAGTGCCTCTAATGTGTATTTTAGGATGTTTTTAGCTCTGAACATGTGAAATAAGACAAAATTAGTTTATTTCCCCCTCATATGCAAACCTATTAATATATCCAAAGTAAGCCTGTAGAGAAAGGCAAACCCCTGATCTGTGTATAACGTCTGCACTAAAGCCCTTTTTGTCTTTGGTGTATTTAAGCAAATCTCCCTGCTGGGTTTTCAGTGGGCAGATGCTATGCAACATCTACACCAATATGCCAGGCATAACTCACATGGTTGCACCAATATCTGATGTTCCAGGGCTTGTCAGGGTGTGCTGTGATGTTGAGCTCAAATATGCATTTCCTCTGTCTGATTTCTGTTCCCAGATCTTTGTCTCCTATCAGATGATGCCTTAAGGCCGGGTTATCTTCCCCATGGGATGGGTCTGGAGTATGAGTCAGGAATGTAAACTGAGGTTTTTATCAGCAGCAGTTTAAGTAAAGGAATGGAGGAGCAGCTGCTGGAGTTGAAATAACTTGGGAAGCCCCAGATCTCAACACTTTACATAGCTTGTGCATGATTCACTGTGTGGCTGCTCATCAGGCTAGCTCATGAACCATCCCCCAAGAGGGCTGTGAAGTGACACTGTTGGGCTTTTTGGCCCCGAAAACTAAAGATGGGAAAATCTGTCAAGCTGGTGACACACAAACAGGCAGCCTGAGTGCCCTCAGCCTGAATGCCAGGCTAAAACAGCAGCCAGGGGAGGGCTGGGGTTCTCCTGTCTGGCCTATGATGGTGCCAGCTCATTTCACCTGAAGTTCTTTTACGGGCCCAGAAGGGGAGGTTGAACCTCTCTTAATAGACAGCATGTTCCTTCTCAAAAGAAAAAACCTCACAAAAAAGCCAAGTAACCAAAACCCCGTGCCCAAGCACAATATAATGCAGTATTTTACGTAGTTTAATTCTCTTTAGGAAGGGAGGGACAAGAAAAAGCACTAATGTTTAGGAGCAGTGACAGCAGAAAATAAAGTAGGAGGATGAAATGAGGAAAGGAATGACTAATTCTCTGGCAATGTCTATAATCTACTACAAAATTATCTGTACTATTTAAGAGTTCCTACTAAAATAATTGCGTGAGAGATGGTTGTACTGGGTTGTGGTTGAGACACAAGACAAGAGGACTTGGGGTAAGTTCCTTATTCAGCCAAAGACTCTTTGGCCACTGCTCAGCATGTTTAAATTCAAGGTTTCAAATATCCTCTCAGGAAAAGAGCAAGTGGGAATGTTCTATTTCCCCAGTCCAAGACTATGGTGAGAATGATTCTAATTATTTTTGAGATCTCCAGTGGCCCATGGTGAAGTTTACTGGCAAATACCAATTAAAGAAAGGTTAAAACCAGCAGATTCTGGGTGGTTTGACAGGTCAGCAATACTGGACAAAGACAAGAAATTCTTTGCAGGAGGACTCTGATGCCAACAGGAGCATTACACAGCTTGCCTTCAGTAACACTGTCCTGTTGCAGAAAAATCCAAGTCTGCATACCTAGATTTAAAAATGAATTTGCCCTTTTGAAGGAAGGGCTAAGGCTTGAAAATACATTTGCTGCATCCCAGCCAAGTAGGTTCACTAATAACAAAAAGACCGAAGACAGATTTTTTGCATTAGAGAGAGCACTTTATTATTTCTCTGCTTTGTTTTCTTTGGAGTCCTGCTGAACTGTTTTTGATTGCATACAAGTAGGAGATCAGTTGTAATAAGGCGTGTCTCATGTTTCTCGTGTTGCTGCCAGGCCTGAGATACTTCTTTGTGACTTTTGAACACTGCTTTGATTTTAAAGGGGCACTATCATAGATTCATTTAGGTTGAAAAAGACCTTTAAAATCACTGCATCAATAGAAACAACCCAAAAACTCTGCATTTCCTTTTTAAGGACATCTTACTGAGAGGTACACAGATATTTAAAAGTACCCAGCACCATTGTTTGTTTTGTTTTTCAAACAGCATGAGAGTCTAACAAAACTAAATGTGTGAGTATTTCTAAAAGCTCCCTTCCTGATCTTTTAGACTGCAATTCTTCATTCTTATGCTACTCTGTAGTCAGGTTTACTCTTTGGATATTAATTTTGCTGACCACTTCTTTTTAGGCAGTAAAAGTAGATTTGTCCAGGTTTCCTGGTATTTAGTCATTCATGGCACATGCAGTGTTACTTGGGTTAACAAGCTAGAAGAGAAAGTTGGATTTTAATTGTCTGTTTTCTATCATATTTGAAAAGTTATAAAAACAATTTCCTCAACATGCGATGCTGTTAAGTTCCCTTCCCCTGTGTTGTTTTTGGACCTGCAGTATTTTGAATATGACATCTTACAAAAAATAATAGTATTTTTAAAACCTCCTACTGGAGTGCATTTGGTTTGAGTTATTCAAAGCAAATGTGGAGGACTAACAGCCCTCTGAAAAGGATCAGTGACGGGAAAGCAGCATTGTTTGCTCACCTCCCTGGGGCACGTTTTGTTCTGTGTGCACGTGTGGGACCTTCTGGGACTCCTCAGAGAACTATGTGCAGCCACCAGCAGAATTCAGCCCCCTGATACCCAGAACTATGTTTGGACACATATTGCAGGGGTACAACCCACTGCTTCCAGGTTTCTGGTAGGAGCCAGACCTTTAGCCATTGAAAATGGAGTGTTGAAATGAAGAGGCCCGGTGACCTGCTCTGTGAGGTCCCTACTCCAAGGATTTTGCATCTCATTCTGGACAAGAACCATAAAAGCTCCTGTACCAGCAGTTTAGCATGAGGGTGTAGGATGGGCTCTGTTTGAGCAGCAGGGCTTGTAAATACACATGACAAAATATCCATTGCCATAAAGGTAACTCTCCTTTCCTGATTTCAGAAGGGTAACGCCAGATCACATCAACTGATAACTCAATATTTATGTAAGAATTTCCTATTGGTTTAATGGACAATCTAACCCCTAGTGGTTTTTTTGAGAAAAATCTGACTTACTAAATATAGCAGATGGGTTTTTTTTTTAGTGCTTCTTTACCATCTTGAGCATCATATCATGAAAACAGCCTTCAGGTGCTCAGGAATTTTTTTCCCTCCTGTTACCGATTCCCACATGTGCAGACATAGTCCTAAAGTTATCACATTTCATGTAATTGCTGTAGGGAGGATGATCATTCTAAGTAAGAGAATATGAAGCAGGATCAGATGAATTCCTTAATCAGCACAGAGCCCAACCTCTTGTGTGTATGTCTATTACTTCAAAAATAAAGGCAAGACCGCACTCCCTTTATTATATATTGATTATCAACAGAATTGTTTTGAAATTGAAATTTTCTTAAAATAATCACTGAATCACCCACAAATAATTTCTCCACCAACTAGCAAAGAATGATGGCTCTAAGTGCAGCCTAAAGTGTCTCAAACATAGTGCCTTAAATCTAGTGGTTCTAGTTGAAACCCTTTCTGGATACAAATAAAATGCAACAGCCACATGAGGGAGGATGAGAGGAGCAAGGGATGATAAGATCTGTGTAAAATCAGTTTTGCTGCTGTTACTGATGAAATCTCAGTGGAAAGAGGCTTAGGAACCAGTGAGCCCATGAAAACAAGCAATACAAAAATAGTAATTTTAACTTCATTGGTGCTTTTATAATGCAGGTAGTGAAACAGCTTCTTGTGCATACTCATGGAGTCTGGAGAGTCTTAGTTAGCTTGAGTGAAGAAACTAAAGAGTGAAAAACTACTAAGTTCTGAGCAGTGCACTTGATGCTTATCCACTGTAGAAAACTTTTGGTATAAAACAGTCTGAAAAGAATTTGCTGCCAAGCAGCATTTCAAACTCCTCTGTATAAAACAAAGGCAGTCATCTGGAGCTCTGACTAGTGGTAAAACTGGATGAAACTTCATCTCAGACATCCTGGAGAATCCATCTTTGGTTATTCTTATATTGATATATACAGTGACAACAAGGTGATTAGGATTAAAAACTCAAAAAAGCTACTCTCTGGCCACTCAAAGTCTTTATAGAAAACAAAATCCTTTTTTTCTGAGATACTTTCTGGTTCATGATGGCAACACCAACCGTGTGAAGATGGTTACACTGACTGCTGTGTGATCTCTGTCTTCCATGGTGTTACGCTCTGATTCAATCTTTTAGTGAGTTATAGGCTTTGGTGGTCCGGCTGTTGATGAAATCCGCCTTCTTAAAGTCAGCCTTAGGAATGAAAGAAACAGAATAATTCATTACCTTCAGTGCTGATTCTGCAAGGGAAGGGTGGGGCCAGCTGCCTGAAAGCTGAATGTGGAGCCGTGGTAGGGGTCTGGGCAGAGCCCTGTGCAGTCACATAGACAGAACATGCAGTGCTCGTTTAGTCTAAGATAGATGAGATGAATAATTGGAATTGCTTAACTCCCTCCACTGACTGTACCAGGAGCCTGTTCCTCTAGCTCAGCTCTACAGACTCCTAACTTCTAGGTGACTAATAGCTGAGATTAACCTAGCTGAGATTAACCCTGTCAGAACAAAGAACACAGGGCAATGCCAAAATGACTCAGGATTTTATCCATTTTATTTGATCAAGTGATTTCTGTGGCTTATTAGACTAAAGTTGCAAAAATATCTAGGCATTAGATAGTTCTGAAGTTTTCAGTGCCATACCCGGTGTATCTAAGGGACCTGATTTGCACAGGAACAGCAAGTAAAAAAAGCAAGCATTCCAGACAATTAGGTCTTACAGACATTCCTAAACTACCAGTGACTTCAGAAAATTCATGCCATCAGGGTCATTGCTGTACAGTAAAGTCAGGAATGCAGTTGTAAAAAACCAGAGACAACAAAATCTGGTTAAGAATTTATATGACCCAATACCCTTATTCTTGAACACAGATTTCTGGTTTGTGGGGTGGTACTCCTAAGTGTGATGCAACACTGTTAAAATTTATGCTAAGAAACTTTTTTGGAGCAAATTTCAACCAAAAAAAATCTTCAAAGAGAAACAGGTGAATAATAAACGCTAAAGGCTAGCTTGAGAACCTGTAACAGTTTTAGGTTACAGGGAATTTGAAGTGACAAATTCTGAACAGCAAACAAACAAGGACTGAAACCAGTTTGCAATGCAGGGTGAAGGTGGGTAGGTGGAAGTTAACTCAGCTCTGTGTTGAAAAAGCAATCGCAGAGCTTCAAAAAACCCAAACCAGAAACAAACTGGTTTGTTGGCAGACTCATGCTGGTCATTTTTTGTTTGATTTGACTATGGCAGTAAATGTTTGCCAACACCTTTCCCAGGCTCTAGGTTTTGTCCGACTGTAGCTGACACCTGGGCTACCAGGCTGTGCAAACAAGGAGAACAAAACTGCTCTGGTTTTAAAGCAGGAAGCTGCCTCGCCCTGCCTCTGTTTTTGCTGGCACCATAGATCCTCTGTGCCAGGCTGGTTCAGCCAGAGTGGATGGTCACCTACTCTGCATCACTTCTCACCATCTGACACTTCTGGCAGGCAGCAGCAATACTTTTCATAAGCTTTGCCAGCAGATATAAAACCACAAAGGGAGAGAACATGAACACAGATGAGCAAAAATTAAGGCCATGCATTACTTACACAGGATTACGTACAAGTAACAGGAAAACCAAATTCAGGGACCACTCGAAATCCTATCATAGGTTGACTCATAAATGTGCAGGAATGCTAAGGGCCCCAGAGGACAAATAAGAGGGTTCTAGGTCTAAAAGGACAGATTATTTTTCTTTGTGCTTACCTTTTTGTAAGCGCTGTGGAGATCTGTGTGTGACCACAGTGAGTAGAGGAGGACTGAAGCAGCCCTGCTGGCTTTGCTGAACATATTGCTGCAATTTTGCAAAAAGAATGATAAAACGTATTTAAATTCCCATATCATAATCACAGTGCATGTACAGACTTCAGCAAACATAACCTCATAGCATTTGTTTTGTCTCTCTTTACTCCTAAATGCTGGTTTGCTACCCTTTAGGTACTGTAATGTGTTTCATACTGTCCTTATTACTGAAACAAATGAAACATGCCTCCCTGCTTCACTCATTCTTCAAAATTAGGGGAGAAATCAAGTGCTCTGTACCCTACGTCTTAGAGCAGCTATCATACTATCCGTTTTCAGCTGAGGAAAACACACCTCAGCACAACAAGCATTTGAAAGAATCCTTCCAGTAGGTAAAATCTCTGGTTAGTTAGACAGGATTTAAACTATTCAGGGCCTCATGACACCTCCTTTACTGAGATTGATTTCCTCTTTCATTTTGCAAAGAGAGAGCAAGGTAAACAGAATAATGATTCCTATTTATAAAGCATAGATTATCTTTTGAGTAAATATTGATTGCATGTGATTACATATTAAAGGATGATTAAATTTTGAATCTATTCTCTAAAATGCCACTTTATAAATTATTTTTAAGTACAGATCTGTAAGTTCTATAAAAGGTATTCCTGCATTTTATTGCTAAAGATTTTCAGGGCTGTGTTACAATGAACAGGAAAGACATTTTGGGTACAGATGAGATCTGATGATCAGTTGCTATATATGTATCAGAATATAGATAATGTTGTGTAGTTATCTTCTGAGCAGTTATTTAAAATGCTGGAACATGGTGAATTTAGCTATGGATGGGAGAGTTGCTGTAAGAGATCTTTCTGTGTTTCCCCATCAGTGCAGTTCTATTCACATTACTTGTTTGAGCTGTCCTGTACCTTGAGATGAAGCGTTTTTTCTCCCTGAGCGGCAGAGGCTGCAGTTTCCTTTCTGCCCAGCGAAAGAAGGGAGAGGGTGAGACTTGTGGAGCCCCTTACCTGTCATTCATGCTGATGGCAATGACCTTGGGCAGGCCGTGGGCACTGAGGAGCAGGCGGGCGTTGTGCGAGCTGCTCTGGGTCAGGTTGAACAGGGTGTAGCAGATGGACACTGTGGTTTCACAGGCGATGTCCGAGCCTGGCACACACTCGGGCAGTATCGACACCAAATCAGGCAGGACTTCTCTGGCTGCAAGGTGCAAGAGAGACAAGCAGTTCCATTACTAACAGGTGCAGATTCACCTTATTCCTCCCATTCTGCCCCATCAGGTGATGCCTTAGGTTTTAGCTTCTATATTTTTCAGATTCTGTATCCCTAGTGTGTAACTCTGAAGTGTCCTGTAGCCTGTGAGCTGCTGCTCTCTCATGCTAAGACAGACATAACAAAGCCTCTCCAGGCTGCTCTCCAAAGACACCCAGCCCATCCTAGGCCCAAAATGTGTAACCCAGCATCTTGAGAAGGGGGGCAAGCTGAGGGGAAATTACATCATTAGCTAAAGTTTAATTGGTGAAATTATGCTGATATGCAAATGGACCAAACCTATAAAAGTGTGAAGAACTCGTGACTTGGGGTCCATCTTGGGTGTAGCCTTTGGCCTGCCCAGGGTGTACCTCTGAAGGCCTTTCAAATAAATATCCACCTTTATTCCCTTACTCCTGTCTAGTCTCTGTTTCTAGGTTGGCCTCTTTAGGCATCACAGGGAGCTGTGTGCTCCCACTACACACTCGTGGCTACATCCATGCATTGCATCCCCACAATTCAGGTTAAGCTGCATCCACACTACATTGGACAGCCTGTAATTTGCCTCATGCACAACCCACTAATACCTCATGTGCTGTACTGAACTCACCCGGCATGTGCCAGCTGCAGGCTGCCACTTCCCTTTTAGAGATGTTTTATATTAAATTCATCTCCATTTGATATGTAGGTTCATTTTGCTTGATAAATTTAGACTCCTGTACCTCGAAAACAGTTTGCCCTCTCAAATGTTTTCCTTTGGCCAAAGTTTTTCTTTGGGAATTTGAGCTGAATTCACCCATGCTTTCAGTCAATCAAAAAGAAAATCTTTTGATAGAGAAAAGGTTGACCTGAAATTCCTCCAGTTCTCTCTATCATAGGTAAAGCAAGGAAATAGCTGTGAACGTGCAAGATGCAGCACCTGCCCCCAAAGCTTTGTGCTGTTCTGTCTTTCCCACAGTCTCATAAATTATTTTTTCCTGATGAAATCCCAACTTCTTATCAGTTTAATTTCTTATCTTTCAGGGGGATTCACCACCTGTAATTTTTAACACCATATGGATTATCCCTTTGAAATCAGCCCAATAACATGTTATAATATTTTCATTAATAGGGAATGTTCTCTAAGGATTAAACAAGACCCAGGAGACTGTTCTGCAGAATTCTGGAGGTTAATCTGACCCATGAGCCATCTGTATACCTGTAATTTCCCCTTTGCCCGTTGGTGGGAGCACAGAAAAGGACAACAAATTATATGAATACATTTTATCCTATCAGTAGGAAAAAGTCTTAAATACATAATAAATTGAAATGAGAATACTCAGAATAGATCTGGCTTCTATTTAGAAATGACATCCTTTAAAAAGAATGAACTATTTTTTCTATAGCATCTTACAGCTTCCATTCTCAAAAAAAATTTATAAGAAAACTGTGTGGGCTGCAAACTTCTAAAGCTTTGTGTCTAATAAAAGAGAGTATGATCTTTGCTAGAAGAATTAGAGATGTTCTGTGATTTCTTGCAAAGCATTGCATAGCTGTGGCAGCACAGAACTAGGCACTCCTTTACCTTATTTTAAGCAGAAGAAAAACTCCCTCTCCAAATCTGTGTAGATTTTACTTCAATTACCTATTTTTGAAAGTAACACCAATAGAAACATCTGATGAGGAATACCCAATATAGTGAAAACTTTGTTTAGGCGAAACCCTTTAATTTAAACCCTGTACAGCGACTGCAAGTATCCAGTGAAAAATCTACTTAACTCACAGATCAGGGGTTTTTTGCGCATTTCTTTTTTTTAAAGCAGGAACATTTAAAGTGAAGAGAACAGAGCAAGCTCTCAGTCTTTGCTCACCTATGTCATTTTGCAGGGAGGTGTTTCGAGACAAGTTCCTGAGCAGTGAGACTGCTGTCTTCTTCACTGCGGGGTGGCTGACGTGCAGCATAGCTCGGATGCTTGGAAGGCCATTTGCCTTCTGAACAACAGTCCGGGCCACTGCGAATGGCATCTGTGAAAAGGCAGTTCCCTGTCATTACCATGAATGCAGAGCCTCAGAAAAAGCCACACGCAGCCAGTTCTCTGCACCAGTATAAGCACATTTAAAATAGTTTTAAACCAGATGGGCTGCAACAGGAAAGGACGGTGATATAAAAGAAGTTTCAAGCCCTCTTTCACCTGTGTGCTCCTTGGCTAGTTCCTCAGACACCATTAGTTTCTCCAACACCAAAGTGATCTGCTGTTGTGTCAGAGCCCTCCTCTCCCCACAGGACTATCTTCCACAAAATTGCTTTTTTTAGTGCTTTTAACATCGGCTCATCCCTCATTGTGTAATGAATTAGCAAATTCCACACATGGAGATGTATGCAGAGGGAGAAGAAGCAGGCCCCGTATTTGCCAAGCAATGAAAAGCTGCACTGCTGGGTATGACTGTCCCTTCAATGTTCTTCATTTTCCTTCACCATGTCAGTGAGCCAGTGACTTGTCAGTGGTTATCTGAGCTCAGCTGCACTGCAGCCCTGAACTCTACACATTCACATCAAGAACTAAGTGACAAGAAAAAGAAAAGGAAAAAAGCTGACTTACTGGTCCAGTGCCAGCTGTGAGGTTCTGAAGAGCTCCCAGGGATGCTTCCTGGGTGTAGTTTCTGGTACTCTTTGCTATTAAGGAGAGGTATATCCTAATCAGTGTAGAATGCCAGAGCGATTCAACACCCTTGGGATTGCTCTTCTCCTCAGGTAGTGGGGTGTCTTGCTGCTTCTGAACATGTAAGCAGATCAAGCCTTTAGAAACAGTGACCTTTATAACTTAATGCATCACAAGCTAAACAAGCCATTTTGGAACTCTATGAGCCGGTTATTTGCAGACTGTCAAGTTCTGAGCTCAAATAATAATGTGCAAAATTTCAGTATTCAATGATAGTGGCCAGTCCATCCAGTGGAGTATTCCTCAACTAATAAAACATGTGCTATGTCATTGTCATCATCGTCAGCTGGACGAGAGAATTGGTGTCAAGAAGGACTATCAATAAATTTGCATTTTTGGGGCAAGAAAGTGTCACCCTACCAGATACATCAATAACAGCCTGTTAATTAGATTACAGCCTTATTCTCCAGAGGTTGCTACAAGTTATTAACCAAATGAGATGTAACTAATCATGTACTTTACCTCTTTTACTTTTCTGCTCCGTGTTCCAAAACAGCCTGGTGTTTTATCATTGCTAGAAATATTTCTTCTTTGCATATATATACTCTGGGCATAGCTCTCAGGGAGCTCTAGCTCTAGCTGGTAGGAAAGATTGTGAAGAATGCACACACAGTTCTCTGTGGCCTAAAATAACAAAAAAATAGAAATTGAAAGCTTTGGCATGAGTTGAAGGGACACGTATAGACATGGGAAGAGATTTCATTTTTGGATCTTCAGCAACTGACTGCAGAGTTTCTACTGCCTTATGGAAGAGCCAGGCTTCATGCCAGTGATCCACCAGACTGCCTTTACACTGATAAATTAAACATGCCTTGGGATGTTCCTGAGCACCGAGGCCAGCTGGCACACAGGGCTGCATTCGGAGCGGGGTGCGTGCCTGCTGGAAACGGTCCTGGGACATTGTAATTCCTGAACTGTGCCTGGGAATTGTTTGGGCGAGTGCTACTTGACACAGGCCAGAAGTGTGCCAAGAAATGTCTAAGAGCTTAAGAGTAAAGATGATCATGTACACACCTCAGCATAGCATCAGCAAGGGGAAAGCTTTTTATCTTCCCCAAGGACGAAGCATTTTTCTGTGGTAGAATGCTTTTTAAAATAAGACATTCCTTTCTGAACGTGGCTAAGGTCAAGTCTACAATTTCTGAGTGATGAGTCTAGTGGCAAATAGCTTTATTACCAGTTCCTCCTTTTCTGAAAGTAAAAAAGGAATGAGTGGTTTTAAGACAAAATGCACCATGGAGATACTGGCACACGTGTAATGTGCTGGATTCTCCCTGAAGCTAATGGCACTGAATACAGGGAGATGGGGAAGCTCAAGCAACTAATCCTAGAATAGAGCTGTAAATGTGCAGCAATTACCACTGCACAGCACAAGTCATAGCAGGCCCATCAGAAGGCTGCAGCTAGCAGTGACAGCTGGTCTTCTCACCCAACTTCACCCAGCTGAAAGACAAGCCTCTACCCCAAGAGTCTGTGTTCAGGGTTCCCCTGCACTCAGTGTGAGGAGGAAGAGGGAGAGAAACTGGCATCTGGAAGTGTCCAGGTCCTTGTAGTTACTGGCTTAGGCTTAAGCAGCAAGCAAAAAAAGTGCAGCATTTTTTTCTAAAAAAAGTTAGGAAGATAAGTTCCATTCTAAATGATGCAGGCTCCTTAATCACACTGCCACCCAAAAGGATTTAGGCTTTTCATTTCCTAAGGGGGATGTAGCATTAAATAAAAAGGAGAGAAACCAGATTATTTTTTAAGCTTCTATCTAGCTAGCACTCTAAGACAACCAAAAAGGTAAACATCTGACTCTTTTGTGTTTCAGCATTTCTGAAAGCTGTGATTTTATCTCACTTTTTAAAAATAAAAGACAGAAGTTTCTACCTTACTCTCTGGTGATTCTGAAAATGTTTTCCCAGTGCTAAGTTATACTATTTTTTTAGATTGCAGGATAAAAATAAAGCTTCTTGCTGGACTTTCCCCTTTGGTGGCAGTTTTAAAAGCTCTGGAAATAAGTTTTGCAGTTACATCACAGCTGTTTCTGAACATTGACTTCTAAACAACAATAAAAAATGTTCACTTGGCAATTTCCCCTAGGAAAGCACTTTTCATCTCAAAGAGTACCTTGTCATTAGGCTCATGGTCTGCAATAGCTCCTTGGATATAATACACAAGAGAATCAATCAAGCCCTCGCATTCTCTCATCTTCTTCCTTCCTTCTGGGCCGGCGGAGCTCATGTTTCTGTGCAGGAAAGAATATGTTGGGGAGAAGAGATTTAGTCAAAGGTATTTCCTTGTGCTCCTCTGACAAACTTTTCCAGCTAAATATTTAAGATACTGAAGTTCAGGTTGACTGCTGTTTTCCTTCAGAGGTGTAAGACAATCTGAGCCTCTTCCAGGTAAAACTTTTGATGCCTTTTTCTCTGGCCCTAAAAATACGAGTCAGGCACAATTAGGGTGATAAAAAGTGTACCTTTATACGAGGATCCTCAGGTGCACAAATCCATCAGGTAGAGAAAGCCAAAGATGCACACTGCACATGACCCATGTACAATTTTTATAGATTCTGCAAATTAGCATATCTGACAAGAACCCCCAGGCAGGAACTCGCCTGGTGAAGTAATTCCCCCAGTTCCAGTACTTTCTAGATTCTACTCCCTTAGGATGAAGCCCAAGCCCTGTTTACAAAAGCATGTCTTAGGAAGCTGGTTTCAGCCTTGATTTCTAAGGAGAACCAAGACAGAATAGGGAGCCTGGAATTTGGTTTGTCTTTCTGCCTAGGAAAATGTTGAAACTAAGCTACAATATGAAGCTACAAAGCTACAAGTGTATGTGTAAAGGATACAGAGAATATATAAAAGGGGTAAAAATTGCAAAATGGCATCATTTTCACTCCCACACAAAAACAAATACTCCAGGAAAACAAACTGCTGTGTTTGGATGGATAAGGTAAGACCTCACTCAAATTTTCATCTCAAAGTTGAATTAATCCTTTTTAAGCAGTCAAACAAAAAAAACCCTGGACCTTTTTTCACTATTCCATTTTTAGTTATATTTTTTAATATTTAGGATGATGAAAATATCAGAGGAAAGATACTTGTAACAATTTCCATGCACACAGATGTCGTTTAGAATTAATTTACTTACACCGAGCCAGTTCCTGATCGAAGGTGACCCATCAACAGACACATGATCTGAGAGTTTTAGCAGCATCTCCACATGCAAAGACCCACTCTTTGCCTGGCTTTCAAGTAACATTTTCTGTGCTTTGTAGTAACCCAAATACAACTTATAAATGAATTTAAAAACTGATTTAAAAACTCTTGAAAAACCAAACACACACTTGCTGCTTGAAGCTGCTTGGCTCTAATCAAGTTACTGATTTCCAGGGAAGAAACAACATTTACAATTTGGGGGCATAATTATTTTTACAACTCAACAAAGTCTGAATTATGGAACACTGGAATTATAAATCCAGGCCTTATTATTTTGGACTCCTGCAGCTCTGCTGGCTAAAAGACTGCATATTCCAGCGTCTTTGTTTGAAATAATGTTAAATATAACCCAATCTTAGCATCCATCAAAACACAGAGGGATATGTTCCTTTAGGTAGTTTCAGGTTGCTTATTTTGCATGCTTACTTTGCCCACTAAAAATTACAATTTTATTAGTAACAGAGCCAGTAAGGTTTAAACTTCCCTGTGGCTTATGACTGTAAAATGAATGTAGCATTTTATACACTGTCATTTCACTTCTACTATTTTTTTTTTCCTCTGGGAAGTACATATTCAGGTTAAATACTAATGCACTGTAATTACAATTTTACTTTAGGTCGTGATGTTAACGATGTCTCTGTTTATGAGTTCATTTATTCTCTCGTGGAATTATATACCACAGAATAAATATTCAGATTCCACAACATGGCCTACTATAGACATCTCCCTGGAATTTAATTTTACCTATATATGTCACAGTCGGTGCATGTCACCCTTTCCTGTGTTTATGCTGACAGAAATGCACACGTTACAGCCCTCCTGGTGCATAGCAAAAATAGTTTCTGAGGCACAGAGACTAAAAATACTATTAAAGATAAGTGTGGAATTTCCCTTGCTGAAGACACTGCAGCTGATGCAGTGTTTTGTTTAGTCCCAGCACATTATTCTAAAACCCCCTCAACTTTTTACACCTGATCCTGCTGAATGCTTGTGTGAGGAGAGGCCAAGCCCTGGCCTTGCTGTCAGCATCAACAGAGTAGGGCAAAAAGCTTTTACAGCTCGGGAGGCAGAGAAGAGCCTGAATTAGGGGCACTGTCCTGTTCTGCAAGGGAAATTGATTACTGGACTGTTTCATTAAGAAGGTGATGCTCATCCAGTGACAGGTATCAGTGTTGTATCCGTGTGCACGCCTGTACACATACGGTTACTCCATTCTCCACCTTCCCCTGCTTCCTTAGCACGGCAACGTGGACTGGGTAGGGAAGAGCTCCTGCTCTCCCACTCATCCAAACCCAGCTGTAACCACCCCAAACAGGGTTAGAGAAGAGCATTGCAGGGAATACCTCAGCTGACAGCTTAAGTTTGTTTGCTAGTTGAAGCCTGAGAAATTCCAGGAGATAAAAGTATTATTAGATTGGTAAAAAAATAAATATTTCTGAGAAGTGTCACAGAAATGTAAATTCAAGTATCTTTTTTTTTTTAAACAATGGAGACATTTTGCTTAGAGAATTTCAAAACTGACTTCATCTTGGCTTCCCAAGATTTGAGGTTCCTGACAATCGGAATGCCAGCCTCTGAGCTCCAGAGACAGACTTTATTGTAGTGGAAGCCCTGAAATAGTCAGTGCTTGCAGTGTGAGGAGAATGCAGCCTTAGGGAGATTGCTGCTTGTGGGGATTAGCTCCTCCAAATAACTCAGAACTTACATTTTGGCAGCACCTACCTATAAAAAATCCCTGACTTTTGGCGTGCTCAGCTGTGGTAGTTCTGGTGACACACTCAAACTGTGCCCTTTGCTGATGTGGATGCACTCTATCTGTCTGCATGCCTCCTTTATCTCATCTTGCATTTGCTGCTTCTGTCCTCTCCTGCACACATGCACAGTGCAACTCTATCTGTAATCAAAACAGCTCTTTGCCCACAGTCCTGTGGCATGTGGGGAGGAGCAGCTAATTTCCTGTTGGGAAATATTATTTTGATCCAGAGTTGTGAGGTAAATACAAAGAACTGTGACACAGTAAAACCAAGCGTGACTTTGAAAGAAACAGAATGATGATAATAAATGTTCAATTAGCTGATAAATGGCACCAAATGAAAGGGATACTCCCTCTAAGCCAACACTGAGTCATACACTGACTGTTGGAAAAGGTTCTTGAACTGCTGTGAATGCTCCATTTAACTGATAAGAAGAAGGATTTTGCTCCTGGGACTCATTCTGCTAAAACTGGTAATGTGAATTTAATTCAATTTTGGGAAATTCTATTCCCTTCATGCCTTGCACAGTTCAAAAATTCACCAAGGAGGGAAAGGTATCTGGGATCTACTTAGTAACTAGAGGCACCGAGCTTCAAGCTGCTTGTTGGAAGTAACAAAATTCCATTCAGGAATTGGGGGAGCAGATAAAACTGAAGAGGAGGCAAGAGAAGATAAGAATGGATGGAAATAAACTTAAAGGAATGGCAATGCTACGCAAGAGGCCTTGGTTCAAAGACTTGTTATCATCAAGTCATTTGTTTTACGTTCTCTCTTAGAAGCTGCCATTATGAGTCTGAGCTTTTCAACACAAAGGGAGAGCTCTGGCTTCCCTTCTCTCCAGGGTAAATGGAAACAGATGTTTATGCGGCCTCCTGGGCTGAAGTGCAATGATATGAGTTCCTCCAAATACAGCTTTCCACTGTCCTTGTGGGTCACTGCAATTCACAAGAAGCTCAAACGGGAGCTGGGACAGACAAAATGTGAAAAATAATAATGAAAAAGGAAGGCTGAATTTTATTTTACTGGGTGAGGAACGAGGAACGCAGAAGTTAGCTGACTTTCCTGGAGGTAGCTGCCTAGAAGATATTGAAAAACTAGAATACGTAGGGGCACAGGATGCTTCCTTACAGAGCAATTAAAAAGGAAGGCTCTGCCTTTGCTCTTCCTAGTGAAGCACAACAGCTTCAGCACTTAAATTAAATGTTCTGCAGGAGAAAATGTGACGGCTGTGTATAAATTTGGGAAAGTTCACCACTGCAGAAGTTTTGGGAAAAGGTATTTCAAGATAAAAGTGGAACCAGTTCATTATCAGCTTTCAAGATGTGATACAAACAGCCTTCCACTAAGCCTTCCTTTCAGAGGAAAGGTCATGCCAGAGGTTCACCCATGTATATAAATAATATTCAAAACCATGCATTCTACATGCTGCTGGCATCTTGTCCTTTCAGACTCAGAGCAGTATGGGGAAATATCTTGAAGTTTTTTATCCATTTGTATTGGAACTGGAGGCAGAACTTTTATGTGTAAGACTTTCAGGCCAAGAAAAAATGACTTTACCTCTGAAATCCAACAGGACTTGTCTAGAAATGTCTGTAGCACTCCTCTAGATAGTTTAATACACCAATTTTACTTGTTCAGCTTATTGTCAGGCAACCAGTGAAGTCTGTTGATTTGGCTTACTCTGTTCAGGCAGAGTGCTTTTATCATATTTCACAACTAAGCAGTGCTATTACTTATTCTAACTGCTAATGAAGAATTCTGTGGTGTACACAGCTTCTTTTTATCTTGTTAAGTTTGTGACCTGCAGTTTCTGTTAAGCTTTGCTTCTGACAGAGTTTTAAGACAAAATACAGACCTAGAGAATGGGATTAACAAATCCTTCTAATGTCAGAGTTCCTTATCAGTGACTGCATACACTGACACAGGCGCCGAGGTGCAGGACCCCACAACACTTCTGGCAATACCTGGGGACTGGTCTGGTCATGCACTCATTCCAGTGCTTGGAAGTACCTGCAATATTATCTGCTGGATGTGGATTCACTTCTCCTGCTGCTGTTTTGTCAAAGAGGAGGGAATGAAGGAAGCTTTAATTCATAATTTGGTAATGGTGTGGTGCAGTGCATATGGCCCCACCAGATGCTGGTGTTAGGTTTGGGCTGTGCATGTCCCTTTCAGTCAACAGTTGTATGGAAATTTTTGAAAAGAAGTTCTGGCATTCTCCTGCAACTAAGTACTGTACTATGCATAATGTATTGCACTTCAAAGTACTATTTTTACCCTCTAATAGAAGCTGCAGGCTATAGACTTTATCAGCATGCCCAACAAACATGTTAGCATTACAAAAGGGAAGACTAATTACAGATTTATATTCTGGCAAATAAGCATACTCTTTAAACATATTCGTAAGTAACATCATTCTCTCAGTTCACACTTTCATTACTCTGTGGTGTGCTCTTCTTTTTACTTATGCTTATGCAGAGATTTTTTGTTATTAACACATAAGGAAGGAATATTTCTAGTGACCTAATCTGGAAGGTGAGTCAATTTCCAGAAAAGAGATACAAACTGATTAATCTTAAATTATCTCAGCTATTTGGCCAGTACAAATAGATAAGCCTCATTAAAAACTATTCTGTGCCAGAAAGTATGTGGCAAGCCTGCAGGTCATCTTTACCTGGGAATTTTCAAGCCCTTCTTGTTCTATTTATAAATTTCAGTGTTGAAGTTCTTAAAAATTAGAAGGGCTAGAATATGGGCATTGTATTTTTAAAATAAGTAATGTATCCTTAAGCACCTACATAAGGGCAGTTTTAGAGACTTTGAATTAAGGCTGGAGAGCTCACTGCAGCTCTGGAGCAGCCCCAAGCACTGACTTTGTGTCCAGAGTAAGGTTAAGCCCAGAATCTCCTTTCATTTAGAAGAACTCAGGTACGGTTATGCCTCATCTGTCACAGAACAAGTTGTGTCAATCTGCTGAAACAAGCTCAGGAACAGCAACACGAAGCTAAACCTGAGAATGATCCGTGCCCCCATCGGCTGCCTCGCAGGAAAGAGACTGTTCCAGAGTCCAAACACCAAGAGAGGAGCAGCCAGATTGGTTTCTGCACCAATGCAGCTTGGGCTAGTTAATATGAAAGAAGACAACCTCCTTCATTTCCTAGACAACACCACTAGCCTTGGCTAGAGAGGTTTTATTATGGGTGATTAATGTTTCTTTGTTTTTGAGTCATCAGAGTAAGTAAAAGTTAATTATTACTTAGAGATGAAGTTATTTAGTAGTTAGTGGGCTGACAGGAGGTCCTGCAGAAAAAGGTGCATTATTGTTGTGTATTTTGCATAGCTTACAATTCGTCTTCTGAAACCACGTGAGTCAGATACAGAGCTGTTTGCACAGAAAAAATCAATGCCATGCACATACAACTACTCTGCTATAGGACGTGTTAGAGTAGCAGGTATGTGGGAGGCAAAACTGGGCAGCTTCCCAGCCTCCAAATTCCAAACTTAATTCCTTGTACTCTACTAGAAGGAGTTTAAACCTCAGGCCATGCCTTTGCAGTCATATATTACTCCTTAGTCAGTTCAAACTATGTCCTTTTGTGCATTTTTAAATGTGTAAACTTACTTAACGTGGAATGACTTTGAACTCACAAAGAGCCCCCACTTTATAGCCTGTTAGAGGTGTTTTTATTGAAGAAGTGATTTTTATACTTCAGCCATCTAGGGGTGTGTTCACTGAGGCCTTTGGTGTTTGTCTGTAGTAACTGCCACTGTGTCCACGAGGCTGTTAGCAGATTGCAGTACTGAATACACAACTATAAATCTATTCATCCTCCCCATGGCTGCAACTCGCTTGGACTCGTGCAAAAGGCTGGACTGGGCTTACTCTGGTTTAAAAAATGGCTTTTCCCTAATTTAAATCACTTCCTAATCAGTTTAGGCACAGTCAAAGTAAGCATCTTTGGCAGCAGCTGAAAACAAAACACTTTTATGTGCTTGTAGGTACCATGTCCCCTTTCCAAGTCATCTATTTAGACAAGAAGTGATTGTGGCTTGAGATGAACTAAGTTTAGTTAGTTTATCCAAAAAAAATTGTGCAGATCTGTTTTATCATCACTATTGCTTCGGGTAGTTGAAGATTGAGTGCTCACCTCAGGCATCCTGTGGCATTGTAGAAGATATCAGGGTCGGGTAGAACACTTGATTTTGGGTAATCTCTGTCTGGCCAGCCTGAGTAGGGGATGAGGACAGCTTCAGTCAGCGTCTGCAGGGCATCTCTAACCAACAGGTGCTTCAGCTGGTCATTGGAGGACAGATTCCACAGCAAACCTGTAATACCCACAATAAAATCAGAGTGGCAAAAAGACTCCTCTGCACTTTGAAAGACTTAATCTCATACGCCTTGAAGTTAATGAGTGAAGATCCTGCCTGGCACTTGATATCCTGAAGAGGAGCAGAAGGGATTGGTGAGTGTTCACCAGCCCCAATCCAGGGACACGGAAACACGGCAAAAAAGGGGGCACAGTCATCCATGTGAATAAAGTAAAATCTCTGCATAGTCAGTCTAATGCCCAAACAAGAAGTGCAGTTTTCCATGGCTCTGCATTGCCTTTCTGCAGCAATCATCTTCCCTGCTACCAAAGCAGCACAAGCTTAGGGAAAACAAACTCACAAAAGGGATAGACGGGAGGTGCAGGGAGTGAGTTTACAGGAAATGTGCTGGAAGACAGGAGATGCCCATTACCAAGCTTCTCTAACACTTGATAGCAAAATTTCTCATAAGAGGGAAAGCTGTTAGCACTGGTTGGCTGCTACTGTCCAGACATCAGTCACTGAACAAATCATTAAGGAATGCTACAAATCTTGTGTATTCACAATCTCCAAAACAAATTTCAACTATAATCTTGTAGAACTTATGAGGTTCCATTATGTTCTATTCCAACAGACAACAATTCTTTTTAAAGTACTCTTCCCCTGGAAAACGACACGTATTTCTGCTTTTCACTACAAAGACACGCATTGTTTCTCCAGCTTGCTGCTCTACGTTTCACAGACCTCCTCCTCCACACACTGGCAGAGTATTAGTGAATGTTCCTTTCATCAGCTCACAACAACAACAACAAAAATGTTTCTTTTGTATCTCCTTACACTTTGAATTTAATTTCAGGTATTGTGAACAATACTAAAATCAAAACAAAAGCCAGCCAGAAGCAGCTCCCATTCCTTTTTCTGGGATCAGCTCTTCAGCCTCTGAATCAGGGGATAAAAGGAAGAATGTACTTTTCTGAAGGATAAGTAAGGCTTACGGGAAATCAGACAAGCAGTCAAAAGGGCACTGGTAAGGGAAGCAGGTTAAGACAGAAGGGCACAAATGCAAGGAATGGCATCAGGACAGAATATACTTTTAAAAAGAACAAATGCATTTGGAATTACAGGCAGATGCTTAGAATTGTCACAAGAGAATCTGAGATATTGCTCTCACTGTAAATTTTCAACAAAACCCCTACCTTTACCCACAGGCACTGTCTCTCTGGGCTCAGAAGGATTCTCTCAGTGGTATTCTGGGTGTGGATGAATTTGCTCACATTAGAAAATGTCTTTAGGAATGGATTCTTTCCTTGCACCTATGCTGTAACATATTCTTAGGAGCATAGTTTTCCCTTAGATGGTTATTTGGAACATGGGTGGGTTCTGCTTTTAAATTTACATTTCTTTTAATGACAGTTCTGCTTGTGCTGTAATCTTCCCCGTAGGAAATATTTTTCTTTCATTTCTTATATTTATGCTGCACGGTAACAAGATCAGGAGGTTAGCTACTCCCTGGAGGCTCATCTGGCTTACCTTCAAAAGCTAAAACTTTTTTGTTTTTTTTCATGCCACAGCCATTTTACTTTCTGTTCCTCAGTATGCTCTCCAAATACTATAAAATTCCAATCCTGTCTTAGCTCTTGCACTGTCTCCAAATGACATCCTCTCCTACTAAGGAGTAACCTCACTCCTTTCCCAAGAGATTTCTAAGTAGTTTGTATGCCAAAGAAAGGACAAAGCCTCTGTTTCCTTTACTCTACCTGTTATCAATGATTTTGTGAAGCTAGCAAATTCAGTCTCGTTCCCTCTATGAAGAGATCACGAGCACAGAAATTCGACAGAAACTGGGCAGCTCTTTTCTGCACAGGGCCATCAGGCAGACTGGTCCACAGCAGCTTTTAAACCCCTGTCATCAGCACAAAGCTGCTTTGGTAGGGGCAGTGATTTGGTGCTTTTTGTGTGTTCACAGGCTGTGAGGCAGTCACAGCACGTGCTGCAATCAGCATTTATCTCCACACACTGTGGTTGCTTTCGTCTTTTCACGGCAGAACACAAGGCACACTGCAGGACTGGGCTCAGTCTGTATTCCTCAGCCTAGGTCTTGAAGAAAATACAGGCCATCAAAGTATTCTTTGGGAATATTTGATAAAATATGGATTAATGTTCAGCAAGTGCTTGTCTCTATTAACGCTGCTGATACTAATAAACCAGTGACCTTAAAGATAAGCCTCTTAGCCTGAGATTCACTTATCTCACGTGCACAAGTATTATATTTCTGACAGGTAATGAAGTACAGTATCAAAAAACTCAAGAGTTTTAACTTCCTTCTCTCCTGAAATTTCCTTATCTTCATATACTTTTGTCAGGTGGAGTGCTTTGCTACCATGCTTCCCACACAGCAGCAGAAATAAAAAACTTCTCTCTGCTGAGCTTAGAAATCTTTATTAATGAGTATTGCACGCTTTCAATCCTTGGCCAGGAGTCTTTCACTACAGTTCAATGAGGTATTATCAGGTACCAAGATGATTTTACTAATCTCTTATGGGGAAAGACATTTAGCTGAATATCATACCACACATTTTGAAGTCCCTAATTTACAGTCAAAGTAGGCAAGTAATATGTATGATGTGGAAAGACAAATGGACTTCTGGTGCTGACTGGTGGAAGGCCAAATCTTTCAAATCAACCTTTTCCTGGAAGTGTTACAACACTGCAGTGAGCTTGCATTCATAGCTATGATACTCCACTAGTCCTGTAGGAAGTCAAAGGCAATGCAAGAGGTGAATTCATTCATTCAGACTGCCCTTTGCTCTTGTAGGCTCCTTGCACCTTGCTAGGGACCTGGAAGAATTGTTCAAGTGATGGCAAAAAGTACGTCCTAGTGGCATTTTCACTAAGGTACCCAGTGCACTTCCTCCTGGCTGCATATTTGGTCTTGAACAAAGCAAGAAATACTTCTGTCTTGGTGTATTTTTAAAGCCATCCTTTCCAACTGATAGGCACGAAAGCACATCATAATATTTTGCTTTTCACAAGCTACATCATCCTGCTTGGCATAAATATTTTGTTGGTGTCTGCTTTGCTTTGTGAGTAAATATTCATGTTCAGTCACAACAGTAATTGCAGAAAGAAGATGCCCCTTTATGGATTTCCACATCAGTGAAGGGGAAGACAGTAATATTCACAATATACATGTGAGTTATCACACACAGTCAACATTTTTGTCAGAAATGATGAAACTTCTAGCAAGGAAAGAGCACTGGCTTTCTGGCCACTCTACCACCATTTTCACTGCTTCCCTCACTGGTCTGTAATAGCACTGAGCATTAACACACTATACAATTATTATTATTAAAAATTACTATGTGACCCAATTCTGCCACTGATGAGTGGGAGAAACTTTAAAACATTTTAATGTTGCAGAGCTGTAGGACTGAGTTAGAAAAGAGGCAACAATACAAAGCCTTGTTCTCCAGATTAGGGAGCAGAGTATTTCGAATACTTTAAAGAATGCAGAATTACAGAAGGTCTCGACGCGTCTTTGCTTCAAGACAGGGCTGCTTGACAACTTCTGTATCTTTTCACATACTGTTCTCTTAATAGATTTTGTTCCTGGTATCTTTAAAGATCACTTGAAATAAATCCCCATTCATTTATTCATGTTTTCCATTTATAAAATATAAGCCTGCTGTTCCTTTGCATGCTAATCAGAATGAATGTGGGTCACAAGCAGAGGAATTCCAAGAGACACACTATGGACACACAGGACTCCAGGGATGAAGTGGGCACTTCCTAACTGGCTGCTGCAAAGCCAACAGGGCAGCAACCACAGGTTTGTTTGGGAGTAATGCTGGACATTTTCTCCCACCATTTCTCCTGCTAAACTGAAGTACAACAAGAGGTGTAATATGGGGTTTCTGATCCAAAGGGCTTTTCCTTCATATTTTCAATGGGCCCTGCTAATTAACAGCTCTTCCTCAAGGTCATTGGAAATAAAAGGGTGAGAACATTGACCCTGCAAGGACAGAATCCAGAATGTCAGTCACTCCACTGATCTCTATAGTCAAATGGCTGTCCTGGAGGAATCCTCCCCAAAGGAAGCACACTGCTGCTGTGGCAGAGCTTTCTGCTTGTCACAGATCCGAGGAGACAGACGCTGGTGTAAACAGCTCAGAGTGGGAAAGCTCAGAGTAGGAATCTGGGGCAGTGGAGTTCGTGGGGAATAAAAGAACCACTTTCTCTCCATGGCACATGACAGTTCTGGGTGACTGTCTTCAACAAGCAACTTCCTGTAGGTACTGTCAGCACAGAGTCAAAAAATGAAGGCTGAGCTGCTGTGTAAGTAGCAGGCATTATTACAGTCCCAGGCACCTCTAGGGAGCCTCACTTTATTTTCTGGAATATCGAGGACTTTAAGCTTCCTACAAGCAGACTCATATAATCTCTGAAGAAGCTTTAAGAGGGGAAGCTGCAGTTCCTAATCTCTTGTTATTGACTGAAAGACTGGTCTTGAGTAAGGACCTTGGAATTTTACCCTAAGGGAATTGTTTAGAGTAGGTGACAATGTTTTTGTATTTAGTCACTAAACATGGGCTTAAGTAAACAATCATGTACCTCTCCCTGAAAGCTTTTGCACTACTTAAAGCACTTCATGCTTGACTGCAGAGAAAACACTACCTGTGATTTGCTTCTTAGTCTCTATATCCCTGGTGTGCCGGAGCAGGCGGAGCAGGAGTGGGATCCCTTTCTGCTCTGACACTTCCAGTTTGTTGTCATTGTCCTCAAACACCAAGTTTCTCAGAGCACCACATGCTGCCCGCTGAATGTCCTCATTCTGAACCTCAAGGAGCTGTAAAAGTTTGGTGATACCACCAAGTGAGAAAACCTGTGAGGAAAACAAAACACAGCAGAGAACAGTCAGATGGTGTAATAGTTACAGGGACTTCTTTCATTTGCTCCTATTTGAGAGACTTGAAGCACAGACCATTAATCATTTGGACATGACTATTAACTTCTGGGCTTTTGTATGACTAATACTTAAAATCCACAACTAGGGAAGGCAACATGTTTTCATAATTAATATCAGAGAATGATACTAAATCTCTTCCAGCTTTGCTGCAGATTTGTTCTCTCTGACAAGACATTTAATCACTCTGCTTTTTAGCTTCCATGTTGGTGAAATGAATAGTTGACATTTAATTCTGGAACATTTATGAACAGGGCTTTTTCTTCTTCAGCAGCCAGCCTGATGATAAGACGGTATTCCCAATGCATGTATTGAAAGTGTATTAAAAACCAATACATTACACTTAATATTCTTAACTGTGCCACACAGAGAAAAAATAGTAAAAGTACACATCAAAATGTAGACCATGAAACAGCTGTCTACTGAACTACCCACATTTAGCAAAGACTACTTTTCAGTATTTAAATCTTCAGAAAAGGAGGTTTTGGCCCCAAATGAATGAAGGATTAAAAAGATGTTATTTTACAGTACCTGTAGGGAAACAAATATGTTTGTTGTGGCGAATGAGGAATCCCATATGAGCTGTGACATGACATAAGCAAGCCTTAGCTGACTCGGGAATGAATTTACTATGGAAAGTACCTTCCATTCATGCACAATTGGCAACGGTCTCCTGCAGCATCACAAAATGCCATATGGTTTTGTGGGCAAACTCACCCTTGTGCAGAATCAACAGCACATGAAAGACTCAGAAATCTGATACAACTGTCTTAAACAGTCCAGAGTTTAATGATAAAAAGAGTTCAATACAACTGGCAGGTGTTGGCAACATGAAGAAATGGAATGTAACAAAGCCTTTTGTCCTTCGTGGAGTAAACTACACAGCCTGGCAGCCTCTCCTCTGATTCACCTGCACAAAAGGCACGGTTTCCCGCTCCTGCTCTGCTGATCTGATTCCCCCTGCAATTGCCCTGAAAATGTCAGCAGAATAAAATACAGGAATATGTATCTTGAGGGCAGTGAAGCACAGAGCATGCTGAAGGCACATCAACCTGTTTTATTGCAGCAGATCAGCCCTTCTGACACCAATACTGTGGTTATTTGGTTTTTTAAATATTTATGCAGACTTTCTGTCAGTAATTTTAAGGCATTTATAGCTCTTGTAAAAGAAGTGCTATTTCAACCTCATTTGCTGAGAATTTACAACAGCTATTGACTAGTCCTTCTAAATTTTCATTAGTAGACGAAACTCACCTAAATACTGAGAGATCACAAGTTCACAAAAAAAGAAGAACCACTAGACCCACAAACTCTGAAATATCAGGGAACAAAGCATTGAAGACAAAGAATGCAGGCTGAAAGGCTAAAATGGGAACACAAGACAATGCCGACGTGAACAAGTCTGACAGGCACCAAACAGAAAACTCATCACAGGGTATGTGGGATAGACAGGAAAATAGAAGGTGGCTTCAGGCTGACTGCTCCAATCTGAACACTTTTACTCAGCCATTTGTTTTTCTGGGAAGCTGCCTGAGAGAGGTCTGTATAATAACCCACCTTCAAACATTCAATTCTGAAGCTCTGTCCTCAGTTTGAAGTTAAGGTTGCCACTTGTCCTGGTATTTTCTTCCAAAACTGACTCTGACATACCCTAAAGCAAGTCAAAAGGACTGAGAGATGTTTGGCTGTCACTGAACTGGACTGTATGCACATGATTATGGAGGTAAGGCTGGGATTACTGAGTGTACTACACACCAAAGCAGGTGTAATAATGCTTTTTAGTTGTTAAAATAAACAGTCACCTTACACTTCAACGTACAGAACTGTTCAGCAGGACAGATATATTTGTGTTCAGTAGTGACATTCAAAGAAAAGGAAGAAGAGAATATTTTTAATGTACCCTTCCAAAAAACTTGTAAGAGACTTAAAACTTGGGTTATCTAAACAATGTACTAATGCATGTGCACAGTCCCAGCAAGCCCTTAACACTGTGGCTAATGTGTGTGCTGTTTCAACACGTGTGTGCAGTCCTGCCCCTGAATATTGGATAAGTTTGCACTGTACTCAGAATTTTATTTTCTGGGATATTTCTTCATGCCAGCCAAAAATGAGAGTTAGGAGCAATTATATTGACAAAAAGTTCAGACTCCATGATTTATAAAGGCTGAAAGAATTAAGTTTGTTTGGCCTGAAAAAGAGCAAAATGAGTGGGTTCAAAAGAATCTGCAGCAAAACACATAAATGAATGCATTTTAGGGAAAAGATATAACATCAGTATCCTATAAGGTTACCTTGACTGCCTTCTTTCTTTTCATGTTGGCAGACAGTGCCATAAAGTATAGAATCTTATTTTCTCTACCTGATTGTAACTGGCATAAAAATATTTACTTACTTTTCTTCTGGCATCTGCTTTCTGGAAGCACTCATGCTGTATGAAAGTCACTGCAGCAAGGATCCTGGGCATGGACTGTGTGTTTTCACTCTTCAGTATGTTCACTGCACGCTCCAGTGTCATCTCCACTTCTGGGCTCCTTAAAAGCATACACAGAGAAATCTAGTGAAGCAACACTGCAGAAAAATTATCATTCTTGTAAAACCAGAATTTTTGTATTTTCCAAGTAACTCTAGCTTTTCTTACATTTTTTTTTCCTTTCCAATAGCAGAAAATATCATAATAGCTTTAAGAGATACTGATATTCTGGGGGAAGAGAAAGTCATAAATAGAGGTGTGGTTCTGGAGAAGCAAATCACACTTTAAGTTACAATAACAAAATGGGAATATCAGTGGATGTTTCTATCAGTGTTTCTATCCAGTGGGTGAGGGACTGGATGTGAAAGGAAGGATGAAGAAATGGATGAAAATCAAAAGAAAGCCATAACCATATCAGAGTGACTATTACTGACCATGAAGATACCTTGATGTTTCCTCAGTAGTATGATGATTGTTTTTTTATATTTGTCCTTATGTCTTTCATCCGTGTCTTAGTTCCCAGACTATAACTGTGGAGGATTCAGTACCTCCTTTTTTCAAATGACAGAAGTTGTTCTAGTTTGAAATAGATGGGCAAAGCCTTTTTTTCAGGTGGGAAAAAATAAAAATACCACTCATTAAACAGTACGTAGAGAGCCTGTGGTAGTATTAAAAATATGTGCAACCAATTCCCTTCCAACTTCCAGCATGTTTGCTTAAATGATGATTGTGTTAGACAACCATACAAAAAAATGCAAAGAGAGGTCACCAAACACATTTTTTCCCCCAGTAAATGGAACATAAAACAATTAATGGCACTATCAGGTGCATTAGCTCTGGGACAGGTGGTTATGCTCCCCAGACTTTTTATTTACTTTTGGTTTCAAATATGCGTCACCCAGATAAAAAAAAGGAGAGAAAAAAGTTGACAAGAACGTGAGCATTCTACTTTTTTTTAAATCCAGATAGTTTTGTAGTAGCAGATCTGCCACTGGCCAGACAGGGATGAGAGGGCAGTCTGTGAACCACAGTGAAACAAGAAGTAGTTGGCAATACTCCCTACTGCAGAGCTACCAGAATCAGAATGATTTACTTGATAATCATCTCAGTAAATGAATCTATAGTTAGAAATTTTGACACAATTGCCTCTTATATTAAAATGGGTACCTGGGAAATAAGGTAGCTTAAGTTGAAACTTTAATTTTTTTCCTTTAAACCAAGCGGAAATATTAAATAGGAATTAACAATGCTCAGGAAAGTAAAATGTGTAAAATTAGCCAGATCATATTTCTTCTTTTTACTCTGTAGTGGAACTGAAAAACAGGCTTTTCAACCCTGAGTTTTAGTTACATTTCTTAAATTAGCAAAGGTTTTGAGACCATGTTATAAATGTGCACATGTGACCATGTCTACCTGTTAGCAATAATTTTGGAGTGTTTTGACCAAATTCAGTCACCTTCTGTAAGCAGCAGACATCTCTGATGTACTAAATTGTGTCATTTCTCTGACCAGCAGCTGAGGAGGACTAAAATCATGTGCTTCCCAAGGTCAAGGCTGCTGCATGAGCTGATCCCTCAGGGCACACCAGAGAATTTATGTGGGAACTCAACCTCAGGATGCTGAGGGAGTCCCAGGGGAGTAAAAGTCCATCAGGAGTCACTGCCAGGCTGAGATGGACACCTGGACAGCCAGAGGCTGCATTTCGGTGCTGGGGGTGCAGCTCTGCACTGAGACTGACAGCAGCTCACCATTCACAGTTATCCCTTCATGCAGCAGGCACAGGATTTCTCTCCTGTTGTGCGCTGCCATACTTGGATTGCTCTCCACGGGATAAAAATAACATCCCCTAATGTTTTATCTGGCAGCAATACAGGATGCAGTACCATCTCTGACCCCCAGTGGTATTCATAAAGCTGCAGCACCCAAACTCTTGTCAAAATAGAATTTGATGCCACGATTCCATTCCCACCCTCAAAGTATTTACAGGCAAACTTAATTAGCTCTGTGGCTGATGGCGACATGAAGTGACACCAAACAATTGGTCAGCCAGGCAAAGGTTGTTAAACAGAACAATGATCTGACAGGTTTTGACTTCACCTTAATTGCCAAAATATAACAACTGTGAGACAAATACACCATAATTTTGTGACAGCTCTCAGCACATTTAGAGGTCAGATTCTGCAAGCAGCCATTTCTCAGACAGCTTCAGGTTGAATCTATCTCCTTCCTAAGCTCTTCAGCATAAGGATGCTTTTAACTGATTCACTTCATAGAAGATACAGAGATAGCATCTCTGTACTCTGATTTTTTTCTACTTTGCTTTCATAGCAAGAACTAATCCTTTTACAGGGACTTTGAAAATGCTTTTAAAAATGCTTTTATACACATTTCAAATGCTGTCCACAGCTGGTCCACCACTTCTCTTTAACCTTACTCAACTATTCTATATTCTCTTAACTCACTTGGAAAGACGTAAATTGTGATCTGCATTAAAAAAAGGTATAAATTTCTGGAAAAACCAAATTACTCCAAAAACAAGCTTATCTTTTTTCCCCCCCTTTACATTACTAAGGGAGCAACAGGTAAGGTAGCAGTATCAGATATATGCAACCTTAAAATAAGAGAATGAGAAATGACAAGAAAACTGAGAAGCACAAACTTCTTGAACTGAGAAAACTTCCAGCAAACACTGAACCTAAAAACTGGCACTTAAGGAATTATGCTGTCACAAAAATTTTCAATAGGTCACAAATCTTCCATCTGACTTAACGTGGTTTTAATCAAGCCCTTTGCACAATGATTCAAGATTGATTTTTATGTCTGCAGGTATTAAAATACTTTGGTTGATGCTTGGACAACCAGATTCCAGTGTCTGCACCTGCAAAAGAAAAGCCAAAATTGCTTCTACATGTAATTAAAGATAAAATTTGTTGGTTGTGGCTCAGAAATGCATTCAAGAATATGCCAAAAGCTAAGTAGATTATTAAGTCAATGCAATACATGTTTGTAAATTGTCTTACTGAAAAACACAGTCCTCCCAGGTACCTATTTTCAACATTGCTACTCTCAAATCTTTAGCTGTTGTGAGCTCTCAGCTGGGTTTTTTGGACTTACTTGCTGCAAAGTCTGAATACTTAAAAGTCAACATAATTAATGTCAGAACTCTTAAGTCCTGCATCACCCAGAGGTGAAAATTTCAATCCAGACCAGAAGCAAGCATAACATCATATATGTTTTTAAATATAATCATAACACACAATATGTAGTTGGCAACAAAAAAATACCTGATCTGCACAGAGCAGTGATATCAATGATGCCTCTTCTCACACAGTAACAAATTTAGAAAAAGAAGAAAGATGGGTCCTCAGAAAAATGAACTTAACAGCTACACAGTTACAGGAAAAGAGCTATTTCTTAATAACACTTGTAAATTACACTGTGATTAACTTAAAAGAGAAATTTTAGGATCCTATTTGAATTACGAAACAACAACAAAAATCAGAATAAACATGCAAGTAACCATCTCCTGTCTACCAAGTGGCTTGTTCTGTCCACTGAAACTCAACAGCTCTGGGACCATTCAGAATTATTCTAAAATGAAAAGATATTCAGTCCTAAAGGGAAATTCAGAAATAATAAAATTTCTCTTTTGAAAATGGAACTGGTTTTAAACATTCTGAAATCTTCTCTGGGAAGCAATTTTTGGTGGGGGAAGTAATTTTGGGAAAAAAACCCCAAACCACCCTTTCCAGTATTTTACACAATTTTCCTAAAGTTGGGAGGCAGGTTTGGGATTTTCTGGCATGGTGCTAACAGAGCTTCAGATTAAGATAACTCCCTCAGAGCATGTGGGATCTCATGGTAGTGAGAAGCTCTGTGGTCCTGGGGTTCAGAGCAGTTTGTATTTGTTCTAAGGATGGATGGCTTCTACAGATCTAAGAGAGATTTCTGTCTGCGTTTTACCTGAAGTTTATAAAAACTAAGAGGTGTTCTTGAAACCATGAAGGATTTTTAACTGGAAATTGTTAATCTGCCAAAAGCTGCTCCACTGGTAGATTTCTGTCCTATTCTCATGAGAACCAGTTCTGATATCGGATGGGCTCTTGTGAGCACAAAATCTGCCAATACAATTTTGTGTATTGTGACTTGGGCTGTAATTTTCTCAGTGACTACTTTATGTCTCCTCATAAAATTGATTAACTCTTGGCAAAAGGGGTCCCAAACTTCAGCAGGAGGTGTAGATCCTGCACTGTACATACACAAACATTTTTTTCTCCATTTCCTCTGTTGCACTGGAAGTGGATTTTTCAAAGCCAATCTACTTTCTGCACTCTCTGCACTGATATTTCACACACGATGCTGGCTGCTGAACCACAAGCTATCAGTTTACCTTCCCTTTCTAAACAAACACGTTCCTGTCAGCTGTGACAGCCCAGAGCCCAAGCAGGTCCTGCACTGTGCTTACCCGAGCTGAGATCCATTGAGGGTCGCTTGTTCGCTCTGCAGGAAACCATTTCTCCCTGCTGCGGCCACAGCGGCTGTCACTGGCATCCTCTTCCCATCTGTTTCTGCGGTGACACTGGCTATTGAAGCCGGCTGGGAAACCTCCCTCCTGCCCTGTGTGTTTCTGAAGGCGGTTTGGTAGAAGCTGGATCTCACCGATTGCCTGTTCTGAGACAGGCGGGACGCAGTCGGGTATCTCACTTGTCCCATGGCGCTCTCCGAGGCCAGGTAGTTCTCCTTCTCCAAGAGGTTGCTCATGCTGCGGCTGTTGGCAGGCTGGTGGTACAGAGGGACAGTGGGGCTGGGGTAGCCCCCATCGAGGACAGCATCGCTGGCAGCCCCCGTGCGGGAGTGTCTCTTAAAGGAGCGTCCCCTGTGCACGGAGTCACGGAGGGTGTAACCCACGATCTCGGAGCGAGCGTATCTCGGCGGCACAGTCCCGCTGGATCTCACGCTGTCTCCATGCCTCATGGAGAACCCGGCTGAAATCCCGCCATCATAGTGAAAATCGTTGGACACGTACGCCAACCTTTCTGGATTTCGTTGGGGCGAAACCTCCAGTCTCTTCAGAGGTTGTCTCTGAGCTCTCTCCTCCATTGTCCTGTAAGCAATCCTGGTCCCCCAGCCATTCGTGTAAGAGGATGGGGAGGGAACCTGCTCCAGGGGGCACAGAAGAACAGGAGCCACAGTAAGGTCACAGCGCTTGGGATTAGCAGCAAAGAATCCAAACCAAAAAAAGTAAAGATAAAAATTCTACAGTCTGCTCTCAGACTCAAAAAAAAAAAAAAAGTGAACAATGCCAAAGCTGTGCATTAAATGGAATTCCGCCACACTTGTTTGTACCTCCCTCATGAAGGCAGGAAGAGGTACAGTCTAAACATCAGTAGACAAAGTCTAAGCACCCAGTCTTCTGTCATGAACTCAAAATAGTTGCATAAGTCAGTTAGGCCAGATAATGAACAGACTGATTATTAGTGGGGATTTTGCAGAATTTGAAATTCCTTGGGGATTAACACCAACATCTGCTACTAAAACTAAATTCAAGGCTGTCTAATAGACAGAAGAAAATTAATCAATCAGATATAAAAAATGTTATACTGAAGTGTCTGCATATTGATAATAGCCTTATTAATATAAGGTTATTTAGCACTCATATTCATTCGTGGTAGGAACTAGTAAAAAGAGATAGGCCCTTCCCTGTTTGTCTAGCCTCTTAAAAATTAAGGAGATGGTATAGCATTCCAAGAAAATAAAAATTACCATTTCACCATCTCACTGACTTCCCTAATTCTACATTTGACATTTTAGACTATTTCCTTTTTTTCCTGTACCTAATGGGCATAGACTGTACTGGATCGTCATCTTGCATTATAATTTTCTCTTTTCAAAACTCAACAAACCCACTGCTGTCAACCTTTCTTTGTAGGATGCATCTTCACGATTCTTTGGTGCTGTCTGAGGTCTCTCAATTTTTATACCTTTTTCTTGTTCTCTATATTGAACTGCATACTCCATTCAAAACCTTCCAGAACTAAATCAGCTTGGGACACCATCTGGCCTTGAAATAGAGGAGTCATGGACCAATTTTTTAAAAAATAAGTAAGCATAGGGGCATACACCCATAAAGGAAAGCCCCATATTTTCCATTTCCATGTTGTGTTGAAGTTTAGAAATATTAAAGGCATTTTTAAGGCAAACAGAGAAGTTTACACAAGCTTTTAATTGAATGAACAGTGCTTAGCAGAGAGATGCCAGGCTGAATTCCCTTAATTTCACTGTTGAGGAGATCCTGAGGGTGAGAGCTGACTCACAAAAGGAGTAAAGGTTACTGAAGCTAGCAGGCTCAGGCAAAGATCATTGGATATATCTGTTTATTCTACAGAAATTATGCAAGGATATCTTTATCTTTTGTTTGGGGATAATTAATGTTTTTGTGAAGTACTAGACCTCGTGGCTTTTCCCAGCTTTCACACAGGACACTCAGTCTCTCTTTTCCCCCCACTCCCTGCCTGGAAAATGGTATTATTTTCTTGTGATTCCTATGTCACCTCCAGTTTTCCTTTTGTTGCTCTCTTCTGGAAGGAATGGATTCATGTCAAATATTATGGACTGCAGGACAGGTGAGATAAAGGATGGGAGGACAGAGAAAGAAATGTGTTTAAGTAAATGCTTCTAACTCTCCCCATGCAGAACCAGAGCTGCTTCACTGACGGTTCAAAAGCTGGGCTATTTCTTTAATGACAAAAAGCCAGTCTTGAGTAATCTAAAATTAAGAAAGAATTGCCCTTCCATACACAGTTATTTACTAAATAAATGTTTCTGTTCTCAAGCTGAATTGCTTTCAGTTTACTAAACTGATCGTGCAGGAGCATTGCTATTGAGCTGTGTTGATTTCCCAGTTGCTCCCCCAAACAGATTCATACCAGTTATGAGCTGTGTCACAAACCCTGCAGAAAACCAATTATTCATCTTAGCATTCAGGCCGTGACCCCAAGAAAAGCTGGTCAAAATAACAAGAGAATTTATGATTAGATGGTTTAGAAACACCATTGTACTGTAAGGACTGAACTGCTGGAATTCTTGTAATGATAAAACAGATTACAACAGGAGTATTCTAAATGATAAGGAACCACTCTACCTTGTGAAAACTAAAGTGTTTGTGAAACTAAAGCAATCTGTTTTTCTTTGGTTTTGGATGCTTAATTCTGTCTGCCTGGGCAGCATGGCCTCTGGCCACCCTGAGGTACTGATGTGCTGATTGAGCTGCTGTCTGGTGGGATGAAGATCTGACTTGTCACAGCCTTTGCCTTAGTGGAGTGTAAATATGATTTTTCACTTTCTACCCACAAACCCAACAAGATTGCAAAGAGCCCATCTGCATGACTGACTTGAAATTGGCTATTGGGCTCTGAAACCACTGGAAGGAGGGGAAAACATTAAGAGATTTCATTGTAAAACCCTCATTTTCTAAAAATCAGACTTTCAAAAGAAAACAAACAAGGAAACAAACCTTTTAACACCGTCTAAAAGCTATTATCCGTGGTAACAAAATGAATAAACGATGCGTGTGATACTATATTTATTTCTGTTCATCATCTTTTCCTCACCTGGTTTGCCTGGTAATATGAGAAACTGTAGGGAGACCTTGGTGCAAAATCGTTTTCAGTGACCCCCATGTTATAGACACGCTCTGGTACACTGGATGCACGGTGCAGGCTGCCTGGAACCAAAGACTTATATTAGTAAGAGCTTAAAAAACATGGTATTATTATAGAGGATGACACACAGTACTAGGGAAAGGTAGCAGTCATCACTGCCATTAATTTATATCAGCTGAAAATTGAACACGGACATGATGGAAGGATATTTGCATTTTCCTGAGGATATAATCCATTTCTTTCATTTCCCTATATATTTTACACAAGAGTTATTTTTAGCTTTTAGGAGTCTAGTCACTTGTGCAGTTATGAAAAATGTTTTAGAAAAGCAAGCTGATAGTTTAAATATCCCAGAAAATGACAGCTGATTGACTGCTGAGAAATGGTATCACTGAACTAAGAACATGTATTTTTCACTGTAACCACTTTGAATGCACATTCAAATATATAAATGCACGGTTTACACTGGCTGACTATAAACAACATGCAAAGTACACAAGAGATGAAAATATTGCAGCTGTAGATTGGAGCTGAGAAACACGGGTTGATGTCTCTCTCTCTGTTGTTGATATGCACCCTAAAGATGCAGATTTCACCATGTACAACTGCAAACAAACAGCACACACTGAGAATAGAATCTTTATTTCACAGCTGTCTACCTCAACTGCCGCTGTTTCTCCTCCCTTAGGTGCTAATTTAATGACAATGTATTGGAGCAAATAATGCTTCACTAATCTCCTCAGTGCTCCACCCAACAGCACAGAGTCTGTGAACAAACCATGGCTTATGGTGCTGTAAAGTTGGGTTGTCCAGTGACACTTCAAATCTGCACCTGAAAGGTTCACTAATCCTACAAATAATGTCGAAGATCCACAGTGTATCTGCTCTGATTCTTTTTTGCCATGACCCAGCTCTGAAAATAGAGCAGCGTATTGTGATTATTTCTTCCATTAAAACCCCAAACAAGCCAACAAAACCTTCCGGCTATTCCTTTTTTTCACTAATAGAATGCATTTTCAAAGAATGAGTGCTTCTATTAACAAAAAAATTAAAAGCAACAGATACTAATGAAATAATTATTTATGAGATTCCTGTGTTACTATGAGAATCTGCATATAGGAATATAATTAACACAGGTTTAAAGAGGAGAAATGGAAGTTGAAAGCAAGACCTCAGAATAATCATAAATGTGGCCTGCGTGTGCTGCAGGAGCTTAGGCTGAACAGGTAACAGTGGTCAATAAAGAAGTTAACTGGCCATCAGTTTTCAAACTAGCAGATATTACCTGAGATACTACAGCAAAGAAATCTCAAGAACCAATCGCTAACTTGCCCAAACTGCTGAAGACCAAATCTGTGTATCCCATAATATAGCAAAATACAATAGAATATAATGACAGACTAATAATTTGAGGACTAATTCAATCATACTTTGCAATACTTGTATAATCACACTTTCCAATTCTCTCATTTTGGCAGATTTGAACATGTATGAGGGGATTTGTTAAGACACATTCACAGCAACTTTGCGTCATGAGAGTGGAATGGCGCAGCTTGGTCAAACTCATGATTTGGATTGTAATAATTCCTTCCTGACATTACAAGGTTACCATAGCCCAAGGGTTACCTGAGTACATGGGAAAGAGGCAAGAGTAAACTCTTCTCTCATACTGCAAAGATTTCCCACCAATGTGCACCAACATCCCAAATCTACAAATGTATATGGATGTTTCATTTGTGTCATATAATTCCCACACCAATATACTATTTCAGGTGCCCAGTAAGAGTCCATCTCAGCTATGTGATGGCTTTTTAAAGACTCACTTTCCTCATTGCTGCATATTAAAGTACTTCCATATAATAAATCTTGAAATACAGTTACATAGAAATTTTGGTTCCTTTACAGTTAGTACTTTTTTTTCCTGTTTACTGTACTTAGTGAGAAAGTACTCTCAGTTCTTTATCTACTTAGGGCATAAGGATCTTTTGAGCAAGTAATTTTGTATGCTTTAGGTAACTCTAAACTTGTCTTTACTAAAACTAAAAATAAAAATACAAAAAAAAGGATAGGTTAAAAATAACAAGGCCATCCATTAACTGGTTGAGGATAAACTACATATTTAAGAGTTCCCTGCTCGCAAAACCAAAATACAGTCAATCAAATATTGTACCATGCAGTTGTCTTTCAAGCAGTCCTCTTTTTTCACCTTCAGTCTCCCTGTGAAACTATCCATCAGTAAAAATTTTTCTCTTTCAGAGACAAACAGTATATGTCAACCTATGGAATTTCACTTTGCAGTTATCTCTTGCTCGCTCTTATCACATCAGTAAATTATTTTGCTGGCCTTTTACCTGTAGATTTATTAGGCAGACAGAAAAGGCATGTCTATTTACTGTGCGCTGGGTACTTGTGCCAAAAGTCAGTGTGTTAAAGGAAACAGTGGTGACTGAAATGCTGTGCCTTTCCAACAGTTATGAGGCGCAGAATAGGTGACCAGATCTGAGCTTGCCTCTGCCAGCGAGGCTTCGTCCAGCTTATTTTCACCATACTACAGAAACCTTACATTCTCAGTGCACTGTTTTGCTGTTTGTTTTTAAAAAGCCATGAATTATCATTTTTTATATCTATATTATGGTCTCATTTACTGTTAGGACTAATACTTTCTGCCTGTGATTCCCAGTGTTTTAAGTCTCACAAAAACTCTCTCCTCGGGAAATACACACACGATTCAGTTACTCATCCACAGGGGACAAACACTGTTTGAGAGGCCATAGGACACCACACCTGATTTCCAGCAGCCAGTCAAGAAAAAATGGGTTTCCTGCAGGCCCTGCATCATGTCTGTCAACCCATAAGGGTATTTTGGAAAACTCAGGCATCTCAGACAGCACCAGACACCCATGTGTGGGCAATTGAGTGGAACTGTTTATCACAGTCTCCCCTCTCCCCTGTCAATATAAACTAAAGCAGCTCAGGAACGCCTTGGATGTGGTCAGGGGAGGAGGTGAACTGAACCCCTCCGCTCTTCTCCACGCCTGAAATAAAAGCTGTGCAAAAGTCACCTGATATTGCAACAGTTACAAGAAAATTCTGAGACCGGAAAAATAATTACAGTATCAGGAGGCAGCAGGCTGTACAGATGACTGAGCAGAAATCCCATCTGTCTTCACAGAGGCTCTTCTCAAGGCCCCTTTGTTCCCCTGGATGTGACAAGCCCAACACCTCCCAAAGCCTTGGAAATTTCTCCCCCGCAATCACAGCCGACGGCTGCAGGCAGACCAAACTAATGTTTGCTTTGCTTCCAAAAACAACGCTGACAAGAGGCATCTCTAAGATACGCGATAGATGAAAAAGACAATTATCCTCCACTAAGGAGCTGGGTGTATCAAATTATCCTTAAACCCTGTACAGTGGTAACTCTCTGCTGGGAGTCTTTTTCAGTGCTTTTGTATTTGAATGGATATGAGTGGATACCATGAAAGCCAAATTTTGGCTTTAAGCCTCTTGCTGCAGTCAACAGTGTAGCTGTACCTCTACACATGAGTCTATTAGGGACTGAGGGACTGTCACACACCGGGAGTGTGCCCCTGCTGAGTGCTCATTGTCCCCTCCTGCTCAGGGCACCGGGGTGCTCACATCCCCCACGGGGACTCCTCAGTGTTCCTGGACTGATATCCTTTCATCCTTTTTTATGCTGCAGCACTCAGGATGGACTGAGATGATGACATTTAATAATGGCATATCAAAACCATCACTGGATCACTTCATCTCGAGATCAAAGAGCCTTGCTTTTGATTGTGCTCCTTCGTCACTCTGCCAGCACATGCCTGGTCCCAGAGGAGTTTTTCTAACATTTTGTGCTGGTCAGGACATTTACACAAGGGTTCAAATTTAAGAAAAAGATTTCTTCTGGCTCAGGAAGCAGAGGTAAAGAATGTAACAAAACCAACAAAAATTGAAAGTCAACACAGATATTTTTTCTACTTCCTTATCCCAGAAAGATATGAACAGAAAATTACTGTGAAGCAGTTAACAAGTCAGCATTCTGCAAAATAGAAAGCTAAGGACAGAAAAGTGCCCTCAGTCCCTAAAAGCAAGTGTAACAAGAAAATACAAAGAATTTTAGAAATTAGTAAGTTTGAGGAATAAATAAGGCTCTGATTTCAACTGTCTTGTATCTGATGCTATTTATTTGGAAATCAGACCATTTGATTTTGTATGATACATTACTCAATTCTACCCTCCTTTTTTACAGTGAGGATCTGATAAGGATGCCTTAAAAAGCCAATCAAAATCCAAAAGGAACAAGATCAGAGGCAAGTGGACTCAGAATAAAGTTTAAAAGATTCCTAAAATGTACATAAAATAAAAACATCATGTGCAACAAAACACGAGTCATTAAAGTATATGATTCTGAATGCCACTTTTTCTCGGGTAAGGTGGAACTACCTACCATTGCATTTCCATCCTTAAATAGCATCCAGAAATTTGATATGACTGCTTTAGTTGTTCAAAACTTTTATAAACCTAATTTATAAAGGCTCAGCAATGGATAAACAGGACAAGTTGCAGCTGTTGTTTAACTGCTTGAAAAGCTATTAACAATGTTTGACAACACCTTGAAAAGAGTTGAGGACATATGTAACTTCAATCCTTTGGCAGCAGGTGGAATCCTCAAATCTGAAGATTACTGAATTTCTATTATGAAAAAGAAACACACCTTTCAAAAGGGGGAAAAGGGTATGAAACAGCAAACAGCATGGGGGTAGGAAGCAAAAATAAGTTTTTCCATTTAAAAGTAGTGCTGAAGGCTAAGCAGACACATTTAATTTGACACTGTAGGGAGAAATTATGCTGCTTGACAAACTGCTTATCGAGACTTACAAGTTTCCAGTGCAGTCAGTAGAAAATGGGTGTGCACAGATGACACTGGGCAAGACCTTTCCTACCACGACTTTTCATACCCAGTGGTTATGTGCTTGGCTAATTTTAGGCGTGCATGTGAATACTGTGGTTAGGTATGCACTAAGTACCTTGCTGAGCAGAGCCTGAAATACTCCTACAGATAGGACAGATCACAGGGGCCTGCTCCTGCTCCCTCTAAAGCTTTGTAAGCCTCCCCTGCAACTGCAAACAACACGGGACCCTTGATGAACGTAGCCAGAAAAGGGCTACAGTTCACAGAAAGTGACGCTTCTGCATGTAAAAGAGGGCATACTTTTTAGAAGTTCCCTACAAATAAGAATTCAAATGTTTCTCTAAGCGTAGTCCATTTTTGAGCAAGTCTATATAGAAAGCACATCGGGACACACAAGTATACGAGTATTTTTCAGGAAAGTCAACATGTTAAATGCAAGATTGTCTATGATTCACATGATATACATATTTAAGATATAGACAGATATACACATACTCTATATATATATATAAATTAATGGAATGCATTCCAGTTTCAATTATTTTTTTCTGAGTTTTGCAGTGAGACTAAATGGACTCCAGCAACTTGGGCATAAGAACATGCTTGAAAGAAGAAAAGTTCATTTTATGCATGAACAAGCCATGTTACAGACATGTCATATTCCACTCCTCATCTTGAAGTCTAAAAGTTTTGGTGTCTCAGAAATGCAAGGGCATCAAATACTGGACGGACCTTTGGAAAAACAAAGCAAATCAAGATAACTATCCCCAAACACATCAGGTCTGTTAATGTATTCCAGAGAAGCCCAGACAACTTGAGAGTATGGGAACTCTGTTTTCATAGTGTTTTATGCATGGTTTAGAGACATGAGCTCGGGTTCATGACAATGTTTCATTTATAAACTATTGCTTAAAAAGCTTTTTGCAGGCTCTCCGCTGAGAGAAAAAGAAATTAAGTTACTCTAAAAGTGTTTAGAAACCGTATTTACATGACAGGAGCTAAGCTAAGGACTGGCATGTTTATCTGCACATCGAACACCTCTTTATGTGATTTGTACACCTGACTTCTACAAGCACAGTATGTCCATGTCTGCATTGTATGCACTTTTTGCCATGAGCTGTTTTTTTAAATAGAGGCCAGACAAAGAACAAGAAAATATTCGTCTGCCTGACAAGACAGATAAGTGAAGTATGGTCATAAAGACTTTTGTCTCACAGCTTTTAGCAAATGAAAGGTGACAGCTTCTTTAAGGACAACAGAGCAACAGGGCATGTAGCCTGTAAGTCAGTCATATCTTCCCATTTAAAAACAAAATTTAAGTTTCATGGTATAGAAAGTTTTCATGAATGGTTAAGACTAAACCCCTCGAGCATCTTGCCTCTAGCCCTCGCACCCGGCAGTCATCCCGTGGGTGCCTGATGCTGTGGCTGGGCTCTGCTTGGGGCACAAGGTGTGACTGCAGATTTCCTGACGGCTCTGGCCTTCTGGCTACAAGATTTTGGAAGCGAGGAATGATTGACGTCAATTTGTATCACGCATGTCAAAGAACTGGGTAAATAATGTCTGATAGCATTATCGTCCTGAGCTTCCCATTCACGCCTTTCCTAGAGTTACTTTTCCAAACTTACTTTCAGGTTTTTTTTTGGTTTTGTTTTTTTTTTTTTTTTAATTTCACGGTTAAACAAGGCAAAACATTTACTACGATTCTTCCCATTTTACTTCGCAAACAGGACCAGTGGGTAAAGCTAAAGGCATTAAAATAAGCACATGAAGCGGCTGTTGGATTAGGGGAATTTCGGCTCGGTTCCCCTCTGGGGCAGCGGAGAGCCGGGAGCGGCCCCGCCACGCACCGAGTTACGGGGGAGCTTGGCGGGGAGAAACTTCTGACTCGCTGGGGTGGGAAAAGAGTAAAACAAGAGGCGACAGAGCCACGATTTTCTGCCCGAGCAGTCGGCACGCCCCAGGGCCGGGCAGCCGCGGACACGGGGCCAGCTGGGGTCCCATCCCGGAGCCGTGTCCCGGGTCCCATCCCGGAGCCGTGTCCCGGGTCCCTCCCCGAGCTCCCGCCGAGCCATGGCCGGAGAGCATCGCGGGGCCGGGGCGGGCACTCACCATTGGACAGCGAGCCCCGG
>VWZT01015647.1:578910-632391 GCA_013397055.1 Pachycephala philippinensis | reverse complement strand
CACTCACCATTGTACAGCGAGCCCCGGCTCTTCCTGGCCAGCGTCTGCTGGACCTGCCGGTGGATCCGCAGCGCCTTCTCCTCCCCGGCGCGGTCTCCCGAGAGCTTGAGCCGGTCCTCGGAGGGCAGCGCCAGGCTGGAGCTGTCCAGCTCGCCCAGGATCTGCTGGCCCAGCACGGTGCGGATGTAGCCCTGCTCGGGCCCGCGGCCGGCCATGGGCACGGCCGGGCTGGGCTGCGCTCGGCTCAGCTCCGCCGACCTGTTGCGCCTCCGCCGCTTCCCCAGCGCCGGGGCCGCGCCCCGCCCGCCGCACAGGTGCCAGGCACGGCCCCCTGCCCGCCCCTCTCCGCCCCGCTGCCAGGGACCGGCCCTGCCCTCCCCTGCCCGGCCCCTCGCCNCCGCCGCCGGTCCCTGTCCTCCCGCCGGGGAAGTCCCGGATCGGCCGGGGGTGAGCTCCCGGGGCCGGCATTGTGCGTTTGTGTTTGTGTTTGTGTCGCACCCCTCGGGACACCGCGTTCCCGTGGCACACGTACCCCTGGTGAACAAACACACGCACGCGTTTTGAACATAATAAATACGCACTGTCCTCCTGTGCCGTCCCTCACGGATGCTTTGCATCGTGATATATATATAAGTTAATTCGATATTTTTACACCTTTACACATTTTGTACGCGAGTTTCAGCCTGGAAATAGAAGATGCTCTAAGTGCGGCTGTCCGTGCTGTGAAGATCAAACTTTCAGGCGGGGCTGTGTTGCGGGAGTGGTTATAGGGCTGCTGGTTTGGGAGGTTTTCCTGCTGTCTGGATTTTTTCCAGGCTGCCCCAAGGGGTTGCAGAGGGATGAGTTGCAGCCGCCTTCTCTCCGTTTCGCTGGAAAGAGGTGATGAGGGAATGGCTCAATTAAAGGTTGGAAAAACCCCGACTGGCTCTGCCCCTGCCGTGGTGAGCGGGTTCTTGCCCCCTGAAGTACATCTGGAGGAAGGCTGAAGTTCTCACACTCAGGACACAGCTTGGAGTTACTGTTCAAACTCTACTCACGGTGGGTTGAAAGGAGGAGGAACACGGGAGCACACAGTGTTTTGGGGAAAGGAAAATGCAGGCTTTAGAAAAAGAAGTAGGTGATCCAGGGTTGCACCATTTAAAAAACTCCCAAATTCCACCAAACTACACGTAGTTATTTTGACAGAAAACCCGCTGATTCTTAAAAGCAAATGAAAACTAATGTGGCTTTTAACTTCACCTGTTGCTATTTCAGAGACATTCTGGGACTCAAAATGAGCTATTGGAGCTTGTTTTTTACCAAAGTTCAGACAGCAGTGAGGGTACAGAGGGCTGGGGAGAAACTGGGGTGATCCTTGACTTAGGTACACTGTAACATAAAAAACTGGGCACCTTCTCACAAAACTCAGGATGGGGAGGAGGAACTGACTCCACACGAGTCCAGAATCCTTTTACTCCTGATTATTTTACTCTTTGTCTCCCTTCTGTTTTTTTCTCTAAAAGGGAGAGGGAGCTCTGGCCTTCTCATCACTTGGAATTAATGATGTCACTCCCCTTTGTTCTAATGTGGCAGCCACAGGAGAGGTCATGTTAGTGATAGATGAGAATAGTTTCACTGGTTAAGGGAAAACGAGCGACACACTCCTTCTTTCCTTATAATGGGGAAAAGTTATATATTGGAGCAGAAAGGTTGGAGATGGGGGGGAACCAGCTGGGAAAGAGGAGCAGGAATTTGTGGAGAGGAGGAAATCGGAGGTATGTGGCAGAACTGCAGATAACAGTGGTTCCTCAGGTATACAGCTTTCCTTGTTGTGCAGTAGGACAGGACTAACTTGCACCGTGACCTGTTAAAGCTGTGTTCATGTCATCAGTCAATCATACACTCCTGATGAATATTGACAGAATTAGGGTGGGCAGGAAATAATTGTAACAGAAAAGTGCAAGGGTAAAAAGAAATGAAAGAACGGACAGGATAGGGCAGGAAAAACAATGGGGAAGACACACCACAGCTAGAAAGGAATGTAAACTATGTCAGAAGCTATGTTAGACCCTTTTGCTGACATACAGACAGTCACAAAAGCATTTCCAGTAAACAATAGATACTTCATTCTCAGGCAGCATGAGTGAGGAGATTAGAAATAGTCTAAAAAATGTGAAACATTTCCTCCCCTCCTCCTTTTCCCTGCCTTCTTCTCCATTCCCAAACTCCAGCACAAACACGAATTCTGGACAATTTTTATAGTCAAAACCAAATTGGTTTAACACAAGAAATGGATATTTAGCACCTGAAATGGATATTTTGTGTAGAAAATACTCTTGTAGAGGGTGTCCTCGGATGCCACTGACACCACATAGAGGTTTACAAGTTCTTGGCACATTGGTATTGCCTCTGTTGGAGGAACGGTTGAATTGGTATTAGCTTTATTTAGCAAATGTATATGTTTATTTGTGCTTGTGAGATCTGTGGCAAAAGAAATAGCAGTTTGCTCTGCGCTTTAAAATCTTTATTTAGATTTCTGAGCTGGATTTCTCTCCTTGTAACGAAGAATGCTGACTGGAAAGTTGGGGGCGGGGGGAGAGAGGAGAAAGAAAGAATTTTGCCTGCACAGCAATTCAGAAAATGCTTAGCCAAGATCTGAAATAGAAATGAATTAATGTTTTTTCTTAGCTGAAGAAAGTAAACAAATATCATGTAACTGATTGCCCCATCAACAGCAATTCCTTGAAGCTGATTTATTTTGGATTAATATCCCGTCTAAGCTGAATGATAAAAAAAAGCCCCAAGTCTTTTGAGAGTGAAATACTTCAGCAGTGTCATTTGCAGATGGAAAGCAACATGGCTGGGATTGTCCCTAAAAGATTGCAACTTGTGATGGATGTTTGCTCATTAGATTTTTGAAAAAGAGAATTAACTATGGTGCGTATGCTGATTAAGGGATGTGAAATGCCATATAAAAACATTTGCTTTCAGCCCAGTGTCTGATGGAGTCAAGCAGATCAGGAAACCAGATTTTTTTTTTACAAGCCTTGTTTCTTATTCTTACCAGATGTGCTTGGCCTCCTAAACCACACAACCTTTCTCCATCAGAAGTTTCCCACAAATGATATTTATATGAAAGTTGTGGAGGTTGGTTCTTTCACTCTTTTTTTCCTCCCCCATCCCCCTCTCTCTGTGTTAGGACTTATGGAACCAGCTGGGTTTGTACCCTGGAAGCAGATGATTTTCAGCTGCAGGAAAAACGGGTGTAAGTATGAACACTGAGGTGTTCAGGTTAAATGTGAAACAGCATCTTAAATACACCCAGAAATAACGTGTGTGAATCTCTAGGACCACACAGAAAATGAAGTGCCATTCACTCAGGATTTGGTTTTTCCCCCTTTTTATTTTGGATTCCATGGCTGAAGGTGTTATGTGTAAGTGCAGGCTAGTCAGGAGGATCAGGATTTTTTTCCACGCGTGTCTTATTCCCTCTGGTTGGATGTGCGAGATCCCGCCGCGGGAAAGGGAACCAACTCCTGGCAGCCGGGAAAAGCCCTCGGAGGAGCGAGAGGCCACAGTGCCACCGCGTGTCCCCTTGCTGGAACGGCACGGCCAAGCCTGCTCCGTGTCAGCTCCCGGCAAGCAAAACCCGCAAAGCACACTTGGAGAGCACACAGGAAAGAGCTAAACGCCTGCTTTAAAACCTGAGATCCGTGTTTTATTGCAATTTTGTTTATATTTTCTTCCAGCAGCATTTTTTTTTTTCATCCTAGCATCATTTTTGGAAACAGAAAAGCAGATCATCTATTTGGTGCTGTAGGATAATTAAAATAAACACTTTTTTTGCTGAGACACCTGGAGGAAAAGTGCTATTTTTTACATTGGTAAAACGAGTGTGGTAGCAATTCTCTGCCTGTAAGAGATATTGCAATAAAAGAAGTAAGGGCTGTGACTGAGACTCTCTCCCTGACCTAGACAGAGTTCAAGGGAGCAGCAAATTGCCTGAGGAAAGGAAAACGACAATCACACGCACACACATACACACGATGAAAATTATTCTCATTGAGACATCACAAACCTTCACTCACTTCCATGAGGCGGGTGTGGAACTGCTGGTTTTGAAAATCTAGGCCATAGCCTAGAGCCAAATAACTGACTTGGGAAATGTCACACCAGAACTGCTGCATGGCCATGAGCTTTGCCTTATGTCTCGAGAGAGTCAAGGACTGCAGATAACAGTGGCTTCTCAGGCTTTTTTTTGGTTGTGTAGTAGGACAGGCCTCACCTTCATCCTGACCTCGTTAACAAAGCCCTGTTCACTTCATCAGTCTGGCCTCAATTTGTTTCTTCCTGCAGCTGGAGGTGTTGGTGCCTATTCTACCTACGTGGGGTGGCAGCTGGTGTTGGCCAGCATTGTAGTCTTCAGGTAAAACCTCTGCCTGAGCCACAGTCTGAGGAGCAGTTTTGCTTGGTGTCACTGCCACACAGGGCTTGATCTGATGGGAATGGGATGATACCGCCAGAGATCTGTTAGAGATCTTTGCTGGGGTGCATTCAGCCGAGGGATGTTTTTGAATGCTGTGCCCAGCACAAGTTGTGGGGTTAGATCATACTCTGCTACAACAGAGCCGTCTCCAAGAGAAAGGGAGGTGTGCTGGTGTGGCTGCCCTCGTGTACAGTGACGCCTGTCCTCTGTGATGCTCTAAAAGGGTTTTGGCACAGTGGAGGAGACAGCAGGAACAGAAGGAACTGAGATAAAGTTTTTAACATGCCTGACTGGGAATCATCTCTGTGGAGATCCCCTAGACAGATCCTGGGGAATGTTTTACTTCCTAGTGGGCTCCTCTTCACACTGTGGGTAGGGGAGAGTCTGGTTGCACAGCTCCATTGGGAAGATATTTTTCAGTGAGTAAGAATGGAGGAGACAGCATTAATCTAAATTTCCCATCTCCCAGCTGACCCTTTGTGTTTGGCAGGACCACCTGCACACTGTGAACTGGAGGTGGGGTGGTCAGCGAGTTCTGGGGGAAGGTGGCAAAGCCCCTCCTGTCCCAGCCAGTCAATATCTTGTGGATAACATTCCCCTGACTGTGCTCTTCTTACTCAGTTTATCGCAGCAGGCTCAAGGCTTGCTGGCAAGGCAGACAAAACTGAGCAGCAGGGAAGTATGGGCAAAGTTGTTAAAGCTGCATTTAAGCATCAATAAAGTAACAGCATTGCCCTGTTCGTGTGTTGGACTCTTTGCTGCCTGAGTTTTGGTCTCTTGTCCTCATTTCTTTTCTTTCCAAATCCCTGTGCTCTGTTTTGTCCTACTGTTTTTAGACTCTCACTTCAACAATCAAGTGTAATACTTTAAAAGTGTGGGGTTTTTTTCTTTCTCCATCTCAGAGATACGCATAACCAGTTTTTGCAACAAAGGTTATGCCCTGCATCTGTCAGTTCTTGAGTCATCTGGGCACTGGGAAGACAGCCAGGAAAGATCTAGGAAGACATATTCAAATGGTCTTATCTTATAGCACCTTTCTGTGCTATAAAGAGCAACAATGCAGTGTGACTGGTCTGCAAGGTTTGGAATGAAAGGAATGAAGTGGAGCTAATTTCAGGAAGCTGCAGTCACTGCTTTGGGTAACACACTTATTCAGTTGTCTCAGGTGTGGATGCTTTCCCAGGCATTACATTTTGGTCGCTGTAGTAGAAGAACGTGCTGTATATGTAGGTGGAGGTATGAATATTCTGAAAGTGAGGACACAGGAGTTTATTTGTGTTTATTTCAGCTGTTATTGCATGCAGTAGCACCTAGAGGCTATGAATTTTATCAGGGCCCTCTTTCATTAGGGGCTGCCTGTGTGAGAGATTTTTGACTTCACCTTGTGCTGCAAGTAAACAGTACATCCAAATGACTGGCATCTCATCTTTATACACAAGTCAGGGATGGAGAAATTAAATGTTATTCCTAAAGAAATGTGGTATCCCAGAGATTGAAAACCATCTCTTATTTTTTGTCTCCTAATTTTGAAATGTATGAGATGCGATTATTGAGAAAAATATTAGAGTAACATTTTAAAACACTCTTTTTTTTCCTGTTGTTAGTAGAAGAGTATCTATTGGTCATATTTCCCCATCAAAGCACTTTTTGAGATAAAACTAAGTTGTTTTTTTCTAAATAAGAACTGTCAACACCCGTCCTCCAGGCAAAATGAAAATTCTTAGTTTCATTAAAATATCCTAATTTTTTTTCCTATTATATTTAGTTAAGTTGTAGAAATCAGTGCTAAGGGGTCTGGAGGAGGATATCTCCTCATTTTCTGATGTAAAACAGGATTAACTGTATCTAAAATAACACAGATATCTTCATAATCTGCTTTTAATATGTTATTTAATGCATGATGGGATACTATTTCTGTATCATTCTGTTTATCCACAACCTGAGGATGCACACGTGAAAGATCTGTTATAATAGACACTCATCTGCTTAATGCCAGATTAATGCATCCTACCCAGTCACCATAAGAAAATGACAGAATGCACTAAAACTTACCAGAGATGAAGCTGGAAGAGAACTGAAGTGTACATGCATATTCATTCTGGAATTCTTAACTGCACAAAGCAGGCACAAAGCTGGCTGGCCTCTTTCCTTGGGGAAGGAAAATCTCAGTCAGACTCCAGCTGCCAGCATAGTTTATAAGCAATCTGTGTGTAAGCTGGCCAGCAAGGACTGCTGTGGAGAGCTGCTCCATGAGCACAATGATTTCCCAACAGTTTGGGTGTTGATTTTTTTTGGTTTTTTTTTTTTGGGGGGAGGGTTCTTTTGGGTCAGTCAGATTGATTAACATTTTATAGGTTTTGTATGTGAGGTCAGGAAAAGTACAGTCCAATCTGATCCTGGCTCAAAATAAATGCAAACAGGTTTGCAAGTAATGAAAGCTGCCTGGTTTCCTAAACTTTTTAAACTTTATAACTCTTTTTAGGTTTTGCTGTTAGCACAAAGAGTGGTGGGTATAACACAATGAAAAAGTTAATATCCTAGGCATTTCCAGCACAGTTTAGGGAGCGCACAAGATAAAAGTCTGCCCTGGATCAGATAAAAGATCTAAGGTTGCCTACCTTAGATCATGTCATGGTGGCCAGCAGTGCATGCCTGTTATAAAAACAGCACAAAGGTGGAAAAGTACTCCCTGGATATCCTTCTGCAGCTTCCAGCAATGTGCAGCTCTGGGATGTCTCCAGCCAGAGGCAGTACCTTTGTGTTTAATTGTCTTTAATGATTTTCCCCCATTCGTTTGAATGATGCCTTTTTGCATGACTATTGCCCTTCTGTAATAGGTTATACAGCTTAATTACAGGGTATGAGAAGATACATTCCCTTTTGTGTTGTTCCAAAATGCTGGATGATGATTTCATTTGATGCAATCTATTTCTGGTATTATAAAAAGAAAAAAGGTGTAAGAGTTTCTTATTCATCCTGTCTGTGCTGCTGATTATACAGTTCACTATTATGTTCCTCTGAAATTGGTTTTCCAGGCTGAAAAGTCCTAACCTTTTCATCTCCCTTTGCATGCAAATTGTTTCGGACTGTAGGTCACCTTTATTAGCCTTCATTTTTCTCTCTCAACTCTACAATTTTTAAGATGAGATGACAGAACTGCACACAGTATTTAAGGTGCCAAGACACCTTGGACGTATATAGTGATACTTTCATTATTTCCTTTTTTTCCTTCCCTATTCTGCACCTAATAATTCCTTTATGTTCAGTTAGCATTTTTGGCTGCTTCTGGACTGGCATATTGAAGCCAAACACTAGTGAGGAGGATTTTTTTCTTGCCTTCACATTCCTTCAAGAATGTTGAATATAAACACATTTTAGTGGCTATTACAGAGGTAGTCCTTGACAGTAACATTGTGACACGAGCCAAAAATGCCACTGGGAAGAGAGTCAAAACGAGACACTCCCCCTTGAGTTGCCTGACTAGCTTATCCATGAAACATTCCTGTAAAGTGTCTAAAAATACCACAGTGACATTTAAATCTACATAGGAGTAATTAAATTCTACTATTATTATGGTATCTCCAGTCCTGGCAGACTCTCTGAGAGGGATTTTCCCTAGTTTGTCGCTGTGGTTAACTGTCCTGATCTTGACCTGGATTAGTGGTAATGTGTAGACTTTGCCTTGAGAGTTGCTTTAAAATATTTTGGCTGACACATCTGTATGAGATTTGAGGTTTGCAATTGGACATCAAACCACTGCTGTAGTTTTGGTGGTCTTGCAAGGTGTCCATGGGGCTTTGGAATACACATCAGCGTTAATGATGAAGGTCAAGGGTGTAAACACACAGTTTAAAATTGTGAAGGTCTAAAGGAAGTAAACCAAAATATTTGTTAGAGACACATTTCTAACCTGCAGAGAGTAAGCGATGGAAGAAACCCAAATTTAAATTGCTTGCTTTGTTCCAAAGACTGCAAAATGTTTCACGTGTATTCATGAACCAAACTCGACAGCATCACCCAAACAGACAGTTTGGCACCTAGGGCCCTCCAGCCATCTGCAAAATGAGATGAAACCTTGAGGGGTTTTTTTTTTTTGTTCTCTATCTGTGGCTCGATCAATGTACTCAAACCCTTTAATCCCTACCCTTTGCTCCCTTGTTACATAATAAATTCATGTATACTTATCCATAGCACAGCACCTGCCATCTGGTAATCCAGATGCTGGGCCTGGACAGTGGAAACTCTCTGTGCCAGTCAATTGTTCCTTGCTATGTGCTATGTCTCCTGAAGTCAGCTATCATTTTAATATTAACAGGAGATTTGGATGCTGCTGCTTCTTTTGCCTGTTTGTGGGATCTTTTAGATAAATTATAGAAATATGTGCAGACCCATTGTGCTCTCTGTAGTATCCTTTTTCACTTTTAGTTTAATGGAAGTTGTAACTGATATTCCTTCTCTTGCGCACTCTAAATTAGATACACTGTGCCAGGAGACACTGGATTTCCCCCCTCTTCGGCAACTCCAGACAATAATTCCAAATGGAGAATGGGATAAACTGCTTCCTGAAAATCTGAAGTAATCCTTCCAAATATGTCCCTGATGTGAAGCCACTGGCAGGAATGCAGATACAGCACGGATGAATATTGCCTTGGCCTCCACTGAATCTGTTTCATTTGGTTTTGGCAACAAACTTGGGATTTTTTTTTAAATGAATCTGTCAATCTCTCCACAATCTGAATCCAGTCTGGCTGATTTTATTCAAGTTGTACTTTGTTTTGACATTGATGAAAATTAATTGATCCCTAGACATGCTGTTGATGCTAATTTATTTCCTGCAGCTGCAAAAAGCCCATATCTCAATAGGCAATTTAAACTGGAATATTCAATTCAAAAGCTGTCTAAGCAGACAAGGACATTTCTTTTTTGTCTAGATCTTATCCGGAAGAAGGGACTGCACAATGTGCAGTGGCCAGTAATTTAGCTGGAAAATCACTGTGGACATCTCCTGTTAATGACAGGCTCCTTTCCAGCCTCTCTGAAAGCCCTACTGAAAGTTTTCCCCACTAGACCTGGAATCATGTGCAGAGAAAGATTGGAATTTCTTCCCCAAACTCTGTTTTTTTAACAGTGGAAAGGATGCCAAAGGCTTTCAGTTGTTAAATCACTGTTTCATTTAGAATATAAATTAATCAATTAGGGCATCACAATTATTTAAGACCTTTTTATAGTTAAAATGGATGAAATATAATAAATCTCCTTCCTGACCACTCTGATCCTTGCAGGTCTGTTTGTTTCCCCTTGTCCATCAAGGGGACATTGCAAAACCCCTACAGCCTCTTCTGGGTTGCTAGGTAAGTGCCTGTCTCAGGGTACTGTGCAATGCCAACTTTCACATAATTTGCTGCCAAAACGATAGGTTCCACTTCTTTCTTTGCAATTCCAGATAAATACTTCTGCTCTTTCTTTTGTGGTGGGTGTAGCAGCAGTTTGGCCACAGGGTAAGATTACAGGCTTGCCTTGCTGCAGCTGCTGCAAAACAAGAAATTTCTGTTTTATTGGGTTGGCTTTCTGTGAGATTGGCAGGTGAAGGAGCAGCACCAAATCTTCTGGCAGTAGCAGGCAGGTAACTCAAGCTGAATGGGTACAGGTCTGTTCTCTCCTGCAGGCTGCCCCTCACTTCTCATGGGGGTCTCTCCTGTTACTGCTTCATGCTTTTTTCTCCTTCCTCCCTCTGTCTAAAGAGTTCAGTATAACTCAGAGTGCCGTGGCCCAGATGAGACAGACCTTGCTCTCTTGCAAGATGCCAAATATAAGAAAAAGCACAGTATGGAGAGGAAATTAAGTTGTTTCATCAAAAATATATAGGCAAACATACATGTAAAATGCATGCATCCAATTTTATGCATTTTAGATGAAAAAGATGAAAATTTGTGTCTGTAGGAATTGCAGTCAGTTGGAAAACATGCATGAGCTGCTTTCCATTAGCTTTCCTCTCACTACTGGGATCCATCAGTAACAGTTTGTTTGTTCCCTCCTGAACTGAGTAATTTAGCTCCTCTTTCTCCATCACAGAGCCATTGTTGAAAAAAGGCTCTCTCTTCTACGCTGTGTTCCACAGCTCTGAAACATCTTGGCAACAGTTCAGATCAAGAAAATTGAATACTGTTAATATAGATCTCTTGTGTTGTATCAGCTTTCTAGGATTGTTTTTTTTCCCCTCAGCTTTCTCTCCCACCCCATTGTGAAAGCTGCTCTGAGCTTTTTGAACTCCTATTCAGTGCTGGGCTGTGTTCTGCTCTGAGGTTTGGCAGAGTGTTAGTAACGGTGATGTGACTCTTCATTTTTTGTGTATGAGCACACAGAGGAATGCACAGACAAGCACAGACTAATGCTCTTATTCTTATATCTAGGGCAGTTCACTGGAGAGGAAGAAACTCAGGATTTCTTGTCTACTCATAGCTATGAAATAGGTCTGCAAATTGTTTTCCGGGGATGTTGAGGTTTTAATCAGTTGCAATTCCACATGGACAAAAACCCCAAAGAACAAACAGCTTATAACATGAAGAGCATAAATTTGTGCATTCAGCGGTTGTATGTGGGAACAAGGAATGCATGTTTCATCCAAACCAGAGTAGAAGTTTGACCCCTTTTTATCAACGTATTCCCCAAGCTGTAGCAGTACAGAGCTCATTGTATCCTTTCATGGATTGCTGTTTGCAATGGAAGTGGGGCACAAAAAAAGCCTTGGGCTTCTGCCCTGTGTCCTGTTCATTTGATAGGGATTTTGGCCATAAAATAACATGGCTGCACTGTATGATGTTTGGTTTGTGTAGCCACACTTCTTTCCTCTGAAAGCCAGGATATATGACAAGGGGGAGTGAAAAGGTGGGGCTACTGTGCCTTGCATCCTTGTACGAGCTGGGATTTGTCCATGGCACAGCCTGTGTCCACCTCAGGAACACTCTGAATCTATCAGTGAAAAAAGAACCACAATAAGTCAGGCTAACAGGGCAGCAAAAAGCTGCATGACAAATCCGAGCTTGCCAGTTGGAAAATGGAGAGAATAGAAAACCCCAGGAGATCTCCTACTTCACTTTGCCTAAAGTCATACAGGTCTTGAATCCTGAGATCCAGTCCAGGACTTTGACCCTTCTGCTGGCAATTCATTTGTTCTAATTATGAATTTAGTGGTTCTTTGAGCCATTTCTCTCGTATTAATCATCAAATGGCAATAATGCTGTTCAGGTAGTTAAGAGTCTTCTATCCCCGTTTTTATCTCTTTCAGCAGGAGAAGTTCTCAAAAAGACAAATTTTATATTTGTATTCCATTTTATAAAGGATAACTATATATTATTATGGGCTTCAGTGTGAAATAAAAGTGATTAAGAAAGAGTCTGTGTATCAAATACTAACTATTTTCATAAACTTAACTACATTTGTCAAACAGAAGATATTGTCTGTGTTCTTTTTCAAAAACTGGTTTTTAATTACTGACATTGTTTCTTGGTTATTGTACATAGAAGAGTGTGGCTGCACTTGTCAGCCTCTTTTCCTCCACATTGTTATTCCTTTTCAGAAATAATATAATCTTGTAGCCTACTGAGAAATAAATTACAAAGCACAGAGATTTGGTCCTCGAATTGAATCTCCAATTAAAGCTTCAATTGCTCTAAGTGTTGTTTATTTTCCTTTTTCAAACTTAGTAAAAGGTTGCTTGGAATATGGCTAATGACAATTTTGATGGAGTTATAAGAAAATGTGCTTATATAATACTTGACTTCAAAGTCACATGAAAACACTGCAATTAAGTTCTGTGAGACTCACTGAACTCTGGTTTCTTTATGTGCAGATTAAGGACTTTGCAGGCAGTGTTTGCCAGGCAGGACCACAGAAGGGGAGGTAAGGACAGGAGCTATGGCTCACCTTGAGCGAGGTGAAATCTGCTTCCAGCATAGAGGTGGGGAAAGACTGACGTTTTCTGTTTTCATCAAGAGGAAAGAAGTAGGAAAGGATGAAGAAAGAATAATAAAAAGAGATGGGAAATGTTGTTAGATTTATTCACACTGAAAATAGAGCCTTCATGAATTGAGAATTAATAGTAAGAAAATATTTGTACTTGGGGTTGGGTCAATCTGGTCCAAACTTTAATGAACTTTGAATTGTGTCTCTGTATTGTTAGTGTCTTTTTAATGGAAAATAATAAAAGATTGGAAATATAGGCAAGTTACATGTTACGATAAGCATAGTAATGAGACTATAAATATACTAAATTGTTGTAATAAACATAAATCTGAAAATGTAAAATAAGTTTCTGAAAGCAGGATACGTTGGCATATCATAAAATGTCTCATTAAAAACTTGGAAACTTTATTTTCTAATTTGTACTTCTGAACTTTTTACTCAGACAAATAATAAAGAAAAATGACAATTTCTGTTTGGTCACACAGGCCAGTAAAAGTTTTAGAAAGTTATTTTATGTAAGAGAGAAGGAAGGGTGGGTTAAATTTATCACACTATAAACCAAAATGGAGATTCATAAAGTACTAATGAGTCTGCATGTTTCATATCCATCATATTATATTCTGCAGAAAGTGAAGGTTACATTGTGGGATATTCTCTCCTGCTGGGACCAAATGGACACGATGCCCATAAGGAATTGCAGGTTTACCTGTTGATACACTATGGGTTGAGGCCTGAAGAACAAATACAATGTAGTATCCTTTTGAAATGGCATGCAAGTAAAAAAAGACAATTACACTCAAGGATATTATAACCCATCCAGGACCTTAGAGCCCAGAAAGGGATTTTTGCACAAGCAGAACTATTTAGGAGAAACAAGAATAAAGTATGATGGCTGTAAAATAATGACTGGGTAGTGCAACCCAGAGGCCACTGAAGGTGCAAAGACTGTTGCATGTTTTTTTTTTTATATACTCTGCCATCATTGGTGGTTTTGGTTTTGGTTTTTCTTTCTTTTTTTTTTTAATTTTTATTTTATTTTACATTGAAATAGCAGTGATAAGTCATGGCTCAAATAAAGACATTTCTTGCATGTCAAACAAAATGATGCATTGAAAGGTGTGAACTTTAACTATGACCATCAGGAGAGCTTTTAGCTTTAAATTTAGCCTCTGTGAGATGCACCCGAGATGTGATAATCATTAATAGTTCAAAAATCTCCTACGGAGAAAAATGAAAGGATCACTTTGGGCATTCATCTGTCAGAGATGCTTCAGTTCACAGAAATAACCTGTGCTGTGCCAGATGCAAGCTAAATTGAGCTAAGTTAATGGTACCTTTCAGGATTGAAAGGTACTCTCTTTTGTGAAATATTGATGGGAAACGTGGAAATTCCCATTTCAAATAATTGAAATCCCTAAAAATAATAATAGAATAATTTGTGTTGGAAATGACATTTAAAGACCACCTAGTTCGATACCCCTGCAATGAGCCAGGATATTAAGTAGATCAGGTTCCTCAGATTCCTGTCCTGGAAACCAGAGGAACTGCTGCATTATGGTCAAGCACATTTAAATAGAATCAGGCTAAACCATCACACAGATATTTCAGATCTGGGATAGTACACACAAGTGTCCCCCAGGACTTTCTGGCCTGCTGTTCTTTGTTCCTCCTGTGCTGCTGCACAGTGCCTGAGCGATTTTCCCCACTTTCCCAGATCTTTATGAAACACGAGATGTCTGCCCTGGGAGTTGTTGACCAGCTATCTTCTATCTGATTTCACCCCTCTCCAGTCTCTAAAAAGTCTACAACAGGGTGACATTCCCCTGAACTTCCCAGAAAAGCAATGTAGGAAAGCAAGTTCTTACAAGCTGTTGAATATTTTCTCCTTTGTGTGTACGATGCAGTTCAGAAGAATATTGCATAGCTTGCATGTGACTCTTCCATCTTTGAAGGTCTGTATCAAACCACAAGGCCAGGATGCAATGATTTTGGTGGCTTTATTTGGTTGGAGGAAGGCCAACCAGAATGAGAAGCATCAAAGGGAGCAGAAGAGCAATGGGACTGTGAGGAATGGTTGGTTAGGCACGTGTTGGTGTTTATCAGCCATGCACATGCCTTCTGCTGAAGGAAAAGAAGCAACAAGAGAATAACCACACTGAGTGGATTTTGCTTCTCCCTGTGTAGAGACTTTTCTGTGAATCTTTCAGGGGACAGAGGACATGAAATATCCAATCACAAGACAACTACCACTACTGAAAGGTTCTTTCTGTGGGAATGAGTATCTGGCATAAAAATTCTCAAATCACTGGCACACAATATAAATTAAAGCTTGCACCTTTAATTAAGAGGACTGACAGAAGAGAACACCAAGGTTATGAATTTAAGGATTTTGAGTTAAGGAAATGTAAGAATTAAGACACACATAGAATATGTCGAGTTCTAGTCTGGCCAATCTGGCAATAAATAACTTACAGGAAAATTTGCAGTGGAAAGGGTCAGAGTAAACAAATGGAAAGTGAGTCATATGTTGTTTAAATGCCTGTTTATATGATAAGAACTTTAGATTTTGATCAGTACATACACTGAAGGAACTTTACATGAACCTGGCTGCATTAAGCTGAAATTTCAAAATGACTCAAATAAAAGATTGGCCAATTTCAGCAATAAACTCCAGCTTCTTTTGGAAATAAGTCTGTAATGCTGTGATATTAATCTTGAAAGCATATTTTTATTCCCCAAATAAAACTAGAAAGAAGGGAAAGAAACTACAATATGAAGAAATTGGATTTGAAGAATTAAATGACTTTGCCAAAAAATGCTGAGTATGAATACTCTGTGTGTATTTTCCACGTCAGCTGGAGGTAACAGACTGCCCAAGGGATTTTTCTCTGTATCTGCCTCGGCCATCAGCTAGAAAGTATAAACCACAAAATTATTCCTCTGGATAAAAACTGACCCGCAGTATTTCTTTGTAATCTCACAGCATTGTTTTGGGAATGAGATATAAAATGGAGACACAATTCTGTATTCTCACGTGTGTGAAATCTTAAAGAAGCCTTTTCTATACAGCGTGCATAAAAGTCTCAATAATGGATGGAACATTTACTAGGAGCAGTGCTAAAAGGAGGTCATTTTAGTACATTCTTTCTTTCTCAATTCCTACTAGCAGCAATCTTAGTACAACTCCTTTTTTTTTGGCTGTTCGACATAGTTCTGCTTTAGTTGGATAGTGATATTAGCTGAAATAAAACTTCTGATCTCCAGCTACTCATCCGTTGTCAGCTATGTCTTTGAAATATAGAAAAACGTGCAGTCCTTTTTTAATTTCAGAAGCTTCACGGGGCTGCAAATATTGATTACTTAGGACTTCCTTTTGATATCAAACAAATGATTGATTGCTTGTTCTTCCAATAGGATGCTCTATAGTTTTGAATGATAGCTGAATCCTGTGGTCTTTTAAAGACAGCAAGAGAAATATCTTATCCCTCTTTCAGATTAACTTTGCTGGTGAAGGATCTTTGTGGGAATTAATTAAAAAATTAAGGGACTGCTGCAGCTATCTATATGTTCTTTTTCTCTTTTTCTTTTTCTTTTTCTTTTTCTTTTTCTTTTTCTTTTTCTTTTTCTCTTTTTCTTTTTCTTTTTCTTTTTCTTTTTCTTTTTCTTTTTCTTCTTTTTCTTTTTCTTTTTCTTTTTTTTCTTTTTCTTTTTCTTTTTCTTTTTCTTTTTCTTTTTCTTTTCCTTTTCCTTTTCCTTTTCCTTTTCCTTTTCCTTTTCCTTTTCCTTTTCCTTTTCCAACAGCTGCTTTGAATATGAGCAGTGGTGTGTATTCTGCAAAGCTTTTATGGTTGTAAAGCAGGGAATATTTTTTGTCCCAGTGCTGAATCACACACCAAAGTGATGAGCATAAAGAAACTTGAGAAGGCAGAAAGCCAGATATCTTGTAAAAATAGACTTTTCCAACCATATACCTTTTTTTTTGTCTGTGTGCAATTAACTCTAAATCTCATATCCTAGGTTAAATTAGGTCTTTCTGAACCCATCTTTGTAATTTTTTTTCTTAATTTATTGGTGTTTCAAACCTACACAGGAAGATTTTTGTTGGGAAAGATAAATTGTGCTGTATTAAAAAACCAGACCAAAACATGACTGATTTAAACAGCAATTTTTGCCATGCTCAAAGATTATTACACTATCATCTGACAAACAAGTTTCACTAACTTCCCTGCAACTGACAAATAAATAGGCAATTTACAAATACTATGTGGGATGTACGAGCTAATATCAATTAATATGTTGCCAAGTTAGAATTTTTAATTGTGTTCGGAGTTGTTTAATTAACTTCATACATTTCAAGTAAAAAAGAACTGAAGCGTACAATCCAAAAACATGCTAATAAAAAATCTCAATTAGCTGTCACAGAGTTTGGTTGACACATGCAGTGCTGAGGTTGTCAACAGAACTGTAGTTAAAAAAAAACCCCAATGTACCCCATGGTAAAGGAAAACAGCTTTTCCAGTCATTACTGGTTTATATGGTGAATATGACACAAAAGGTACTCTGGAAGAAGGGCTTATGGTCATGGGTCATGATCCCTCTGTGCAACCCTTTTCAATCTTTTTTTCCATGGAAGGTTTAAGATCAGTTAAATACTGTCACTTGCTATCCAAAGTATGGTAAAAAAGGTGATATAGATATTGTTGAGGCTCAAACATCAGTCACAGCTCTACTACCACAGACTTTCCAAAAAGGACACCCCAAATGTTCCATCTTTTTATCTGTAGTAAAGCAAGGAGATGGCCAAGGTTGAGGAAAGGACTTTCATTTTTGCTGTTATAGATGCTGAGTCAGGAGTTGGAGATATTTCATGTGTCCTCCAAGCTGTGGTGACTTTCATGAGGCAAGAGAAGGGGGAAATCAAAGCTGTCTAGAGCCAACAATTTAAGGAATTTATAACACCGGTTAAAATCCCAATGCTGGACTCTCAGGGACTGGAATCTATCACTCTGTTGTATTGGGTTGTTTGTGTGAGATAAGATGAGGCCAAGAGGCCAATTTTTAATTGAACAATGATTTTCACAAATCATTTTAAGTGACCTTTGCTTTCAGCCTCAGCGGATACAGAAAATACAATGAACCATTGCAGTTTTATTGACACCTTTTTCTTTGGAACCAAACTCCTCATAACTGTCATGAGTAATTAGAAAAATGAAAAATACAGAATTTCAATGATAAGATAAATCCAGCTGCCCATTGCCTCAAAGTATTAGCTGATACCAGGATTGATACATTTTCTCAAATGCACTTATCCTCACCTGAGTAAGAAAAGCAGAGCTCCCTAGAGCTCAGAAATGGAACTTCCAAATTGGCTTAGCATTCATTTGTAAGTAAATGAGTACAGTCTGGACAGACATTTTCCTTTCATTTTTTCAAGCCTGGCTTTGATTTGTGCCAACCCAGTCTGAATATGGTTTTTTGTCATATTCATGAGCTACCCCAGTCAGTCATTTCACTGTGGATTGTATTTTCCCAGAGTGATCTGCTGTTAGAGCACGAGTAATCATCTGCTCCACGAACAAGACATGGGCTAATTTAAAGGGAAAAGGATCCCTGGTTATCATCCACTGGAAGAAGTTGCCCAGAGGTCTTGTGGCGTGTTAATCCTTGCAGATACACAAAACCTGGCTTGACACAGCCCTGAGCAACCTGCTCTGAGCAGGGGATGGGACCTGAAGGTCTCCCAAGATCCCTCCCCATCTCAGCTATTCTGTGAGACTGTCCAGGTCAAACTCCAAAATGTAATTGAAATAATATTGTCTAATTTCAAGCTTTAACCAGCCTGTAACTTAATTTCTGATCCACCTGTTTAAGGCATGGGCAAATTCATATTGTAATTGTAACTGAAAAAAGTTAGGTCTGTAACACAAATCGTATTTTACAAACACTCTTATTATTGAAGAAACTTAATTAAATATATATAGTTTAAGAAAAATAAATGACTGTAAGTAACTAGCAGCAGAAAATAAACTCCTATCAGGAGATTTTGGTGCAATGTCATTCTTGATTACGTTTATTAAGATTTGTTTACTAAACTGATCTACCTGTTTTCTTCTCATCAAATTAAAATTAATTACAAGAGGAGTAATTATGCTTGCAGTCAGATCTGCTACACTGAGCAGATTATTTACTTGAGTTCTAATTTTACAGCTGCATCTGATTTTGCACTATTGGATTTTAATATGTGGATGCTCATCTTCTTGCAGTTCCTAAAATGAAATTACTTATGTTGTGTGTGATTACTGAGACTTTCAAGACTCATTTTGGTCAAGAGTGAGATAATTTGCCACTTTACTGTGGAGAGATGGGATTTAAGCTGAGGAGATGGCTGTGTTGAGAATATATACTTAGCTTAAGTTACTGTCCTTTCTCTGAATAGTACTAAAATAATAATTTTATGAACATATATATTACCACTGGCTTATGCTGGGCAAATAGAGAAGTAGCTCTTCAGTTGAGAAAAAGGACATTTAGCAATTGCAAGCATATTGAAATCAGTGGGGATGGGTTCAATATCTTTCATGTAAGAAAATTGTGTTCTCGTACTAATATAACAGTTTGTTTATGTCTATTTATAAACGTGTATTATGTATTTCATTAAAAGTCTTAATGGTTTAAAAATAAGGTGTGGTTTGCCTAAATGAAACAGGTTCAGCATTTTATCTGGAAGACAAAAATAGATGTTTCTATGTCCATAAAATAGAAATTTTCTTCTTACAATCAGAGGTGATAAATAGAAATTAAATGCTCTGAAAAATTGTTAAAAAGTCTTTTAATTTACACATCAGCCTCAACCTGCAGGATGAGACTGACATGCCAGTGGATGGAGATGTGTTTTGATAAAATTGTTGTGGTGGAAAGGAAAAGAACGAAGGAAGTGTTGGATGAGCTGCTCAAGTGCAGCCCAGCAAAGCCTGGGGGAAAGACAGGAGGCTCCATTCTCCCCCCACGTGTTTCCCACTCATTCTGGTTGGGAGACAAAATGCACAATATGATTACTTTATTAAGAAATAATTCACTAGTTTAAGAATAAATTGGCCAGTGCCTACTGTGCACCAGTGATGAAATTAATGGGACATAGCCACTGAGAATAGAAACTGAACTTACTGTCCAGGGGGGCGTTTGCTCTATAAACCAGTAACACCTGAACAACCCACCTATTCCAAAACAACAACTGGCCTGAGAATGAGAGCAATAAACCAACTTTCAAAAGCAAGATCCACTGTAGTTTATTCATTTCAAATTGCTCAACCAGTTCTTTACAAGCTTTCTGTAACCAAAATACCCATGGTATATAATTATTGATAAATTCTATTCCCACTGAAAGGGAGAGCTTTGCTTATCTTCATTAAGGTAGCTCCTTTTTATCTAAGATAAATGCACAGAAATTTGTTCATGTAAACTGAAATATGTTGTTAAGAATTGAAACAATATAAGGGATGTATCACCATGTTTATTTGTTGTGTTGTGGATTTTTTTTTGGTATTTTAATAGACAGGTAATGTTGCAATGAAACATAAAAAAACCCTAATGGGACTAATCAAAAACTCAGACAAGTATTTCTCCTTGATTGAATTTTCTGATGATTTTATGTAACCAAAACACACTAGGCTCTTTAAAAATGTGGTGCAGTTTAATAAATGGAGCACTGGAAATGTAGAAATGGTATTGCATATATACCATTCATTAAAAACCACCAAAAAAGAACCCAAAAGCAAAATGTATTTAAAAATGCATCCTTTAATGGTATTATTCCAACATCATTTTCTTTTCTTCAATGAATGTCCTAGTGCTTTAAGAATGCTCCAAGCATTTTTCAAGTAAGGGGAAAAGGAGGAAATGAAGAGAGAGATGATGTTGAATAACCATTTTAATCTATAAAATTTTTATAACAAGTTAAAAAAACCCTTAATATAGTACTTTAGATGTATTCCTAGGAACTATTCCTAATAAAAGCAAAACCTTTTTCCCTGAGAAAAAAAGAGAAAATTTTAACTAAAGTCAGTATAATCCATCTGCAAATCATTTTTGCAGATCTCCAAATACATGAAGTCTGCAGCTTTCTTTTCTTTAAACAGAAAAGAAGAACTAAGAGAGGATGCCATCAGGGGAGCTTTCTGACATTCTTGAGTTATTTTGCCTCAACTGTTGAATGGCACTCTTCTTAAATGGAAATTCCTGTATCACTTCGGTTTTGCATGAGTATTTTGAAATCTGCTTAATATTCTCTTAGAAAATTTGAAAATAGCGAGCCTTAGTAAGAGTTCCAGACCAAACTTTTCAAATAAAAAAAGAAATTTGGGCTCCGTGGAAATAAATTCAGCAAGAGATTCTGCTGAGATTTTGCTGAGAGTTTAATGCCCAAATCTTTTAATCTCAAAAAAATTGATAATAGCTTTTTGTCTAAATGCCCTATTTTCTTGATTGCCTTCAAAATTTAACTAATTTATTACTAAATTAAGCACAGCTTACCTCCTTAGGGGATTTTTAACGTGTAAGTGAAAAGTTATTGGGATCTCATATTCCACAGGAGGGAGCCTCTGTCCCACTGAGCTTGAAGCAGGTCTTAGGCATAGAATATTTTTATTTTTCTCTTTTAAAACCTGTGTAAAAAGACAGTGACCTGGACAGAAAGTTAGTGCATGTTGGAGTAACTGCTAAAAAAAAAAAAAAAAGGAAAACCCCCCCCCTTTTTAATTATAAATAAAACTTTGGGATAAACAAAACTTATGCCATTGAGATATTTGAAATATAAAAACCACTGAAGTAATTTGAAAAGATGTCATTGAAATTTGAATCGTCCTGTAAATTTTGCACTGAAATTTTCTTTTTTCATAAATTGATAATTTTATGGGAAGCTGAAATAAGTTTACAATATACATTTTCAGAGACAAGAAGCTGGTTTAGAACTCTACAAAATGGAAGGGTCTTCAGAATTCTTCAGAAGTGGCTTTTATAGAACAATTTTCAAATTCAATAACCAGCCTTGCTGATTTTTAATTGTACACATTAAAGTAATGCCTGAGCTAAACATGATAAAAACACACAGGGTGAGTTTATTATACTGGCAGAGATTGTGGCAGCCTTGGACAGCTCATGCGCATTTGGAAGGATGAACCTAAATGGACTTCTTGTCCTGCAGGCTGCTCAGGAAATTAAACTTACAAAGGATGGAGGTTAACAAGTTAGGCCAGTCAGGAAATAGGGAGAAGATTAAACTAAATCTTAATGAAGACAAGTGGCAGCAGCCCCCACATCAAACTGCAAGCTGTGCTCAGTTCTTCCTGCAGGACAGGACACCAGACTTTGGAAGGCTGGTTCTGGCAACCCCAACTCAGGATCTGTGTTTCCAGTGCAGGAGATTTTATTTGATCTTTTGCTAATACTTTGTATTTCCTTCACCAGCAAATTTCTAAAGAAGTTTGAATGAACGAAACATATTTTGGATTACCCCTTGGGGATGCTTCAGGACTCTGACACTCTTGCAGCTTTTTAAGAACAGATTGAACTGCTGCTGTCTCCAGCCGTTTCACACTCTTTTTTTACATATGGTAGCTCCTGGGCTCTGCTATCTGCTTGCAGGTGATCTCAAGACAGCCACCCCTACAGAATGGTAAACAGGATTCCTGTTCTCACCTGGTACCCACCTAAATGAGGCCTTGGCTGTGTATTTGTGGTATTTGTGAATGAAATACCAATCTCTGATTGTGTGAGTTTTGCTGATCACAAATGCAAGTTAATGCACACTGTTGCTGACCGCAGTGGCCAAATGCATGACCCCTGCATCTGCTGCAGTGCTAGACAGTTTAAGCACAGCTAGCAAACAATAGCTTTTCTCCATCCTGCTGTCTCAAGTCACATATTTTACCAGAATAATTACGGGTTACTGGGTGATCTAGCTGGAAACTGTGTTTCTGGCAGGTAGCGGTGACAAGTGTGACATTGAGCTAACTACAAGAGTCCTTACTTGAAGGATTGACTTCTTATTAGCATTTCAAATGCAGTCTGGATAGTCACAGCTCGCTGAGTGTTCCTGAAAGGAGCCATCCAAGGAGCCATCAGGGAGCTGATCCACCCAGATCAGGTATAAGAGTATGGAGATCAACCACACCACGCTTCTGTAATCTGAAATAGACACAGACCGTGGGATGAGCTTAAATGAAGAAAGAGTGGTCTGGAAGTCACCTTTTCCTGTAAAACATGGATCTGTCTTATCAACATGCCCAAACATTTGTGCCAGCATGACTACAAATGTCTTCCTCAGCTTCATGAAGTTACTCCTTATCCTACCACTTACTTTTCATTAGGAACTATAGTGATAGAACAAGGAGTACTGGGTACAAACTGAAAGAGAGGAAATTTAGGTTGGATATTAGGAAGAAATTTTTTACTGTGAGGTTGGGGAAACACTGGAACAGGTTGCCCAGGGATGTTCTGGATGCGACTCTGTTCCCACCAAGAGCACTGCAGACTCTGGGTGTCCTCCTCTTCCCACAGACAGAAAAAGTCTACTTTGTCAGGGACTCTTAGCATGTGCAGATGCTTTGCAATGCAAAGGAAGTCTAAAATATAAAAAGATATATATAATATCTAAAAAGATATCTGATTCTCAAGCTCCTTTAAGTTAAATATCTTGTTTCTCTAGTGTATTGCATGTGAAATCTTACAGAGGGGTGATGAAATCATAACGATTTTTGCATAATCTGGGTATTCTTGGTGCTAAATGAATCTGCACAGTAGCAGATTGGCCAAAATGCAAAGAGTTTCTTTTATCACATGATGGGGCAGGAAAAAAAATTTAGGAGAGTACGTCCTCATTACAGCAACAATTATTATTGTAAAACAACCATAACAAACCAATAGTAAAACTTCAGAAAAGTTTTTTCATGTTTCCTTTGAAAGGATCTTTCCCAGGAAAAAATGAACCAAGAAAGAAATATCTCTCAAAATCTATGAACAGGTTGAAAAAGACTTCTTGTGATGGTAATCCCATCATAACTTTAAGTCTTGCAGACTCAAAATACTTACTGTTTTATATTGTGCACAAAAACACTAGACATAGAAGTATGATACTTTGGAAACTTTATACCCTTACAAATATGGACTTTAATGAACTCACAGTTCCTTTTTTGAAATAGGAACTAACACCAAATAATCCCTACAGGGATTACTTAAAATGTCTCACTGGAGCTGGAAGTCCTAAGTGAGAAAATCTGTTACAAGTAAAATTATAAATAAAATGCCACATTATTTTGTGTTCTCTGCTGTACTCACGAATGCAACGTGATTGTTCCCAGAGCTAGGCTGGTTACTCCGAACTCTGTGCACGGGTGAAACGGGAGCAGCACATCTGCAATGTTGCTTAAGAGCCTGTGAGTTGCTGTGGAGCTCACATCTAGTTCCCTCATTCCCTACAGAATAAGGAGTGAATGGCTTTTGTCCCCAGAGAACTCAGATTTCCCCAAGAATGAAGCAGATCTTCTCATTAAGAAGGAAAAATCTGGTAAAACCTCTGCCTGAGAAACTTTCTCTGGATTTTTAGCATATGTTCTCTCTGCATCAGGGATAAGGAGAAAGTAGTTCAAAGAGGCAAAGTGTCCTGGCAGAGGTTTTGAGGAAGATCACTGCTGGAATGGCAATAACCACACACATTCCCGTAAGCTGTTCCAGACAAAGTCACCATCTCACAAATATTTTAAAGATTTAATAAGGTTTTTCAGAAGCCATCTGAATATTGAAAGTGAAAGAGAGGCTGCTGCATATTTTATGAGATATTTTTCAACTATAGTGATAAAATTTTAAATGCTATTTCATCTTTTTTTTTTTCCCCTAGAACCACTGACAAAATAATTGTTTTACAGCATTCTTAGACTCAGGATCCATTTAATAATGTGGGGAAGTGAATGCAAAATACAAGGGAGACAGCAACTGAATACTGTTTGTTTCTCATTGAAAATTTCCCAGGAGGGCCATGCACAGAAGATTGGTTTTAACCCTTTATACTTTTGCATGCTAGCTCCAGTCGGAAATGAAAAAGTATATGTTTAAAAATGTATGCATTAGAAAATATTGCCTGAACACACACTAAGATATGTTATTTTTACAACTCCATTGTTTTGTTTTCATTCTTTAAAGATTGGACAAACTGAAATATTTTCTCCAAGTGCTCCTACCTTCCTTGGTTGAAACTAAAGGTAATGAATACATCAAAATAGCAGCTCCTTTTTTTTTTCTTTTTTTTTCTTCCAAGGGAAATCTTGAATGAAATACAGAACAGAATGGACAGAATTTTGCTGAATACAGTCACCTCTAGTTAACTCATCTGTTTAACTCCATCAACAGTTCCTGCTTAGGTCTCATCACCTCTTCTATTTCATTCTGCAAAATGACCTTCCACACTTCCTTTTTGATATGCTTCTATTCTTACCTAAGCTCAAATTTGTTATATTTACAGCAAAGGAAACATTTGGATGAGATGGCTTTATAGTGTTACGTTTGCTATTAACGGGCCTATACCATGTATTGCCCCTTAATTTTTCTTCTAACAATTTCCATAACATCAGGAGAAATCCTAAGATGAGTTATTCAGTCAGGGGACCGATCAGAAGGGCTCCTGGAAAGGACAGATTTGTTGAGAATAGCAACAGGGTCTGCTTGAAATAAAAATACTTAAGGGCCTGATTTCTGTCTCAAAACCACTGAATCTTCATTGTATTTTAACAGATCATTAGGAAAACTGAGATGTTATGCCTTTAAAAATGAAAGAGAATGAGTTGAATTGAAACAAAAGTGATGATGTCCTGGTTTTGACAGAAATAAATTATATTATTAACAGACCTGTGGGCTGTCTCTATGCAGCAGCCAGGTGAATTGACAATGTGAGCTGCTTCTGTAATATATAGGTGTTTTTGAAAATATGGATGGCCAGTGTGAGAAAAACCAAATTGCTGTTTAGAGATCTGAAACAAATGTCATTAGTACTGTGTAAACAACAATGCAGTGAAGTCAGCTAATACAGGAAACTCTTTGTTTCCATCTCAATTTCATTTTTGTAACACAGAAATATGTTAATATCTGTACAGATCATCTCAAATAGTGTAATTGGAACAATATTGTTTCAAAAATTGTAACAAAACAAAAACTGGAATTATATTTTGCATGCTTATTAGCCTGATAAAATAACTAAACTTACTTTTGAACTAAATATGCTTACTTTTTAGAGGTGTTTGTGAAGCAGAGGCTTAAGCACAGATGGGTTCTGATTATACATCCCTTTTTTATAATAAATAACCATAACTGAAATTTCAGCTTTTCTGCATCTACTATATTGCTAACCTTAAGTAAAATTCAGTCCCTGTATTGTCACCAAATCTGTCTCTCAAAAGTTAAATACATGTGGAATGATTAAATTTAAACCCAAAAATCCATCACAAATATAAAATTATCAAACTTGCTGCTCTGAAGTACAAATCTATCTCTGATACACAAAGTTTTAGTTAATGCTGACCTTGCCCAAAGCAGTGCTTACACAGTCTCAAGGACTTTTCTGTTCCTTCCAGCGCCCTAAAAGTGAGTAGGCACAAAACCTGAGCGGTGCTTGGCTACCTGCTAGGGCTAAACCATGACAGTGAGCACTGATTCAGCTACACTGAAATACAGGGGATGTTCTAGAGGGTTTGAAGCTGATGTCAAAATGTAGAGCATTAAAGGCATAAGTGGCTCATTATAGTCAATTTGATATAGTGTCAGTTAAAATAATGGAATGGTTTCATAACAAATTTAAGTGAAAATAGTGTAATTAATGTTGATCGATATGAGCTTATGAACTGATCTCGTGTGACTCAATTAACTTGGTATCTTTTATTATGACTTATTTCATAGAAATAATTATGTCTGTTCCCTATACCAGGGCTTCTGAAGGGTTGTTTGACCTGGTTAGATCAAGGAACATGAATAATACAAAATCAGTGTAGCACATATCAAGTGATTTCCCAAGTCAGATACACCAAACTTTGATTATTTATGGAGCATTTATCTCCTAGGCAGCTCCAGCGAGTCTTGGAGTGAGAAGTTTTTGAAAGAAATCTGAAAACACTATTGTTTTACTCTTTGGCAACTGAAACTTCCAGGTATTCTTGAAAAAAATAAAACAGGCAAGTCTGCAAGCAATTTCAGCAACTTCATAATCCGAGTCTATTAAAAAAATTGTTATCCATAAATCCACTTGTTGGGATATTAAGATAATAGGTTGCATCTACAGAAGGAATATTAAAGGCTAAAATGCTGTTTAGATGCCGAGTTCCCTTGGGCAGCACCCCTTTAAATAAGGAGCACGGATGATCTGCTCAATGCAAAACATTTTGGTTTTCTTCCCAGGCTGGCTATGATGAGAACTGACAGTGATGAGATATTCTGTGGTGCTACCTGTGGTCCTGGACCTTTCTGGTGTAGCAGAATGAGTACTGTGCAGAGAAGGCAGATTTGTGCTCTAATAACCATTTCTGAAAACAGACTTCTTGGCTCTGTCCTATTATTTGTGTGGCAGTAGGAGAAAACATTTTGGCATCTCAGATTCTTATTTCAGCTTCGCTAGAAATCAAATGCATATGGGTTGGTTTGAAGAACCCAAGCTGCTTACTAGGAATACAGTGATTTATGAGGAGAAAATACCTTAGTAGCTGTGATTTATTTCCCATTTTACATATTTGTATGTCTGGTGTAGAAATTAACTGGAGGTACTCATTAAACACTTTTATTACATAAGAGCAGCAGTCTAGGGCTGTGTACTTGTATTCATGGATCCAGTGACTGCTTAGATATCCTTGTTTCTCTCTGCTGGCTGTAAGGGACCTCAGTAAAAATGAAGACATAAGCCTTGGAGATGGCTGAGTTGGACAAGATGATGCCTACACTGGCTGGTGATTTCCTAGCGAGGCACAGCCAGCATCCAGATACCCTGAAGAGCCAAACTCAAAATCACTGAAGGCCCAGGCTGCCTGGAATGTTGAAATATTCAGCTTTTTACAGGGTAGGATTGTAGCTGCTCAGGAAACAGTAACAGAAAGAAAAGAATGACTGAGGCATCTCTGGCAGGTAAGGGGAGAACCTGCTACACCTCAGGAGCTCCTGGTGTGCTTAATTCTTAAGAGATGAGTAATTACTTTCCTCTTCAGGAGGTGCTGAAGCACACATTTAGCGACATCAGCGTTGGTCAACGCACTTTGAGACAATTTGCATGACGCTGGGTAAGTGGCTTAAGTACTTTGCTAAATCATGGCCACAGGGCAAGAGACAACTCCCGCTTTACATACCGCGCTGCTAATAGCTTTTCTGATCTCTGTAATGGAGTCCTGAGGGCACAAAACACAATTAAATTAGGAAAAAAATAATAACAAAGCACTTAGTGCTGCAGTATTGTATTTTTGCATGATGGAATTCCTGTAAAAGGGCAGCTAATCAATTTATTTACTTCCAGGAAAAAAATTTTTTCCTAACAAAACCAAAACCCAGCCCCACGAAACACTCAGGTACAATTTAATCTGGTCACTGTATAGGAGTACACCAACAACTTACAGCCGGACCAAACAAGGCACTGCCACACTGGCTTTGTCAATGATGCTATCATTATAGAAGAGATGTTTTTAAAAGACAAGAAAAGCATGAGGAGCTCGTTAAATAGATGAGACTTTGTCCCTTGTCCCTTCACCCCAGGTTAACTATCCATCATAAGGTGAAGAAGATCCATTGACCTTGCTGGAGCCCATGAGCAGATTGCCATTGATTGCAACAGTACCACGGCATAAAGTTGTATCTCATAAATATTTCTGAGCAAAAAAATGACACGAGGATTATTGATGGACTGCCAGAGGTTAAGCAGAACTCTATCTTATTCCACTCAAATACTAGTCTCTATAACGTAGATGTTTGTTAGAAAAGAAGGAGACTAAATTTTAACTAACTGAAAAGGTACATTACTATGTAAATTTTCCTATAAAGGATATCTTTTAACTAACTATGAAGGTCTTTTAATGTGTTGATTTTGTTATGAAGTTGTTAATTTTGGCCCTCTTAATATTGCCATTGGTATTATCACTTAAAATACCATAAACATAAATCTGTAAGTAAGGTTATAAAAGGTGTGCCTGGGCTAAACTAAGTGTCAGTGAGAAAATACAGTGAACACTATTAAAACCAGGTGAAGACAACGCAAATTAAACAAAGCCCCTGCTCTATTCAAGATACACACCAGCAAGGATGTGTAAAATTATTAAAGCAAGCCTGATGATGTTCAATGAAGTATAAAGCTGTGTGTGTTATTCCTGGTTCTTGCCTTAAATACCCAGTTTTAAATTATTTTCAGTACTAGATCAGTTTTTCCCTGCAAAGCTGTAAATCTGGGCAGCAGCCTCAGTACCTCCAGCAGCTCATGCTCCCGGGCAGCCGGGTCAGCTGCCGGTCAGTGGAGCTTTTCTTATCTTCCCCTTCCCTGCAGTCCCCTGTGCCTGGGCCTGCTGCAGATACTGAGCAAAACATTGGCCTGTTGCCACCGCTGGGGAAAGCAAAACACACATGGTAAACTACTGGGAGCTTAAATAACTGCCAAAGCAAAATCCAGATTCAGGCATTTATTTTTCAAGGCTTTTCATTAGGATTTATTTTTGTGTTAACCATCCAGAAAATAAATCTTTGGAATAAGCAATCAATCATTTCCCTGCTCTGCTCAACTCAGATGGGAGAGGACATATGTTTGTTCTTCATTTCTCTTTGATCCAACTTGCTCTTTTCTTTAAAAGCCCACCTTAAAAAGTCAAGTAACAAATGAGTGATCAGACCTTTTATGACTGTGCCTCTCATCTGTCACTGCTGCTAATTTTGTGTGACAGAGTCTTGTTAAAGTTTGACGAGCCTCTGTATGGGTAGTTTCATTATTAGTGAGAAACTTAAAATCAGGGTTCTCAGAAGGTGGTAGTGTTATTGCATCATGTGTTTACTGCCTAATATGTTTCCAGGGTTTTTTTTGACAGTACTACCAATAATTTTCATGGTAAAGACATCTTAGTAGTTGATCTCCCTGTTAGACACCACTGAGAGTGAAACAGGCTTTTGAAGGGTTTGGGAGCTCCACAGGGGAGCTGTTCTTTCTGTAGTCACTTAATGTCACATCTGAAAACTGTTCAAACTAAAACCTCCGGTGCTCAGTGTCTCAATGTCAAACTGGCTCACCCCCTTCTACAGCAGCTTTAAGATTTTTCCAGCCTTAAAGAATCTTGTTTGGGTACAGAAGACATACATGATGCTCAGGCCATGACTTGAATCAATATTTGTTTTGGAAAGTTTATCTGGAGGTTAGATGTTGTTTTGAAGTTGTTTTTAAGAGCTGGTCAGGGCCTGCAGTGCTGGGAATAATCTGGATGGAATGGGATTAATGGGCTGAGCACTGGAGAGACGTTCAAAGTCACAGTGTACCAAAAATCATCATCTGAGCACTGGTTGTGCATAGAGTAATATTTCTGCACAGGTGATCTGGCTTTCAAGTCTTGTAGATTTAATCTTCAATTCTAGTTTAGATTTAAAATGTCAGCTGAATTTTATTGGTATGCGGGAAACATTTAATCTTCCTCTTTTATCACTGAGAACACATTGATGGTGATTTAGGGCTTAGTTAGCTTGTAAGAATTGCCTTATGTTGCTAAAGATTATTGGCCATATTCAGTCAGCCTAAATTCCACCTTAGCCTCTAAATCTAGTGTTTCTGACAGGCTGGATCTTGAAAGCTCCTAATTCAATGCCTTTCACCCGGTGAATTACTTTGCCCAAAGAAGCAGGTGGAATTTAGGCTTTCAAAATATTCCCCTTTCTTCTTTAAAACTAGAAGGAGAGAGAGAGAAGCGCAGTCTTTATAAATATGTTTCTTGTAATCTGTGCATCCACCATGAATAATTGTGTCCATGTAGTGGTACAAAGAAATCACTGGCGGATCTTCAAAAGAGGCTTTTTCAAGAGGAGTGAGAGGGCTATGACAGATGAAAGCAAAAGGAAAAAAAGAAAAGGCTTTCTGTAATCTCTAGAGATTACCAAGAAAATATAACAGTTAGTTTCTTGGAGTATGGGGCAAAATGAGTTTCTGCTAATACAGCTCTTCTAAAGAAAAGTTTCTGGGAAATTGTGATCCATCAGAGCTGATCAGCAACGCAGGGTTGGTTTGAAAGCCACTGCTCAGGGGAATTTGTATTGGTGAAGATACACTGAGTGGCTTTTACTGTGAAGTGGCTCTCAATGTTGTCCACTTCTGTCCTGGAAACAGAAGCAGAATTTTACAGGACACCTGAAAATGAAAAAACTTTGTTGGTGTTAGAAAGCGTGGTATAGAGAGGATTTCAATTTCCTCTATCACTTGCCTATCACTATATAAATTCAGTTATAACAAAATTTCTTTGCAGTACTGAAAAATCACACAGGAAGCCCCTTACTCCTAATTTTCTAAGATGTTTCAGATGAGCTTGTGTTAGTAATGAAGAGAGACTTTTTCTTTGCTGGAAGTTTTTAAAGAAAATTTTGTTTTGCATAGATAAGTCCGGAAAAAACACAAGAAGACAGACAGCTAGATGTCAGATGAGGAGAAGCAGTAGGTGTCTGAGTCATCTTCCAGAGTTTGTCCTTATGTAACCTCAAGAATGCTTCTAGTTCTCTAAGAAAAGGGCTGTGGAGATGTCATTGCTCAGTTTGAGAAAGATATTTTAAATTTCAAACAAAATACTTTGTTACTTCCATGAAAAGGTCTGAAAAACGCAAAAAGAATATTTTGATTAAAAATGGCATGTGATCCAGTTTTAAAATTAGATATACACTGGAGAAACTTTGCTGAAGGGAAAAAGGGTCCTGAGCCTCATTACAGGAACTCTTCCAGTGCTCTTTTCTCTGCTTAATCTCTTTCTCTAAGAAGTAGAAACCCTGGGAATATATGAACTGACACCAAATTGCAGCACTGGTAGGGGAGATACTTTGGGCTACTTTGTAGTAGACCCGTGCTCAGAAATGACACTGAGAGCTTCACAACCTTTCTGGCAGAACAAACTGTCTTTGTCTCAATCAGGGCACAGACAGTGCTACACGGACCTTCTCTGAGTGCTTGGCCATCCTCCCACCTCCCTCCCATGGCTCAGTTTAATTGCCAAGGGAAACCAGGTGGAACTGGAACTACATAACTTCTTTGGGCTTCCTTCTTTCCCAGACATGTGGGCTAGGCTGTAGGAAGAATGGCAGCAAATGATTTTCCTCTTCATGGCAAAGAGTGCAGGGGGGCTTGTGCTAGAAGGGTCACTTCTGGCTAATCTCTTGTGGACCTTGGAGGATGATAGAAAAGACAGGATTTTGTCTCAAGAACATACCAGACCACAGAGAAAACACACTTCAGCAGGTACTTGAACAGAAATAAGGATTTTCTGGTGAATGTTTCTTGCTTCTGCTTCTTTTCGGTGGCCAGATTACAGAACTTCATTTTCTGTTAGCTACAATCACTGTAAGTGCCTAATTGAAAACCTGGCACTGTAGCAAACCTGAGGAATTGAGAAGACTGCAGAGTTCTTCGTTTTACATCTAGTGAAGGAAGAAACAAAAAGGCAAGGGCATAAATGTAAGAAATGTGGGGGAGCATAAGACAAGTTTTAAATAAAAGTAGATTCTTATTCGCAAATCTGTGAAAGGGAAACAATTTGATTCAACAGGTACCTTGGTATGCACAGCATGCTTTAAACCAAAATGAATTGGTCCAGAACTGAAGGCTTCCAGAGTTAAATACCACTTTCGTAGGGATTAAAACCTGTCCAGTAAGCAGAAATAATGACAGGTTTAGAGGCTGGGAACCATGTCCATTGCCAAAGCACTGTGAATAGGACTTGTATGTAAAAGATATTTTTCGTAGTCACTCTTTCCACTGGCAGTGAAATCCTTCCACTTTGAATTCCTATTTGACACTAGTCAGAGAAATAATTCAGAACTCAACATGTATAGTACAGAGGGATTTATTTAATGAGGAGATAGCAAAAGGAACTACCAGGGCTGTATCAGCTTACATAGGTAAATTTTAGTGTACACTTAATGCTGAGATGTGTACCAAATGGTTTTTAATACCTCCTTCTCCCCAGGTATGAGTAATTTCAACCACAGTTTATCAGGAACCCACTCTCTTTGCTGTGAATTGTACAGTGCAAAAGATAACATGTTATTCCCTCCTGCTGCCTTCTTGCAATTACCTTTACTAATTTGGGATCACTGAAGTAATACATTTCATGTGAATCACAGTGGTTTAATTCCTATACTGCAGTGGGATAAACCAGCCCAAATGGAGACATTTTCTTCTTTTTTTTCTAGAGACGCAAGGAGAGCAAAGACTTAAAATCCACTGAGGTTGGAGGGATGCTGTCCATTGATTCCAGTGCCTGCTGAAGTAAAAAAAAACCTGTGGAAGTTATGCACCCAATATGGGGGCTTCTGCAAACCTCACTAGGCATCTGCCTGCATCTTTAAATGTCAGATACTGTTGTAAACGTGGTCGTCAGTGAACTGCCCAAGATAACATGGATAAAACACAGGGTACCAAATCTCAGTTCCCCTGTATTTTAAGCTAAAAACATCTTCTCCTTTAATACCTGCAGATTTCAGTACATGTATACTATACAGCCAGGCATTTAGGATATTTAAAAAAAAAATAAAAATCTTGATTTAAGCAGTAGTTGGACTTGAGGTACAATAAAGTTTTTGGTGATTGAAGAATTAGGATATCATGCAATTTTTCAGGCACAGAAGCTTTGCATTGCCTTGGTAACAGGTAGCTCTCAATTGCTTTCAGCCAATTAAATGACTTCTTAATTTTCAGTTGGTTTCCATTGTTGGGTTGATAACATGATTTGAAATCAGCTTTGTGACTACGCAGCTGAATGTGAAAGTAGTTGATATCACTTAAAATAAGTCTGCAAAAAACACTCAATGGATGTGTCTGATTAAAGAATTTGAGATGATTTCTCCTTTGGTTGAAATCAGAACAATATGAAATCTGTTGCTGGATGATAAGAAGAAAAGAGATGCTGCTGAATGACCTGTAGAAATGCTTTACGTGCTATGACTGGACGCAAGTTTGTTTGGGAACATATTTGGAGAGAGCCTGCTGGGGTTTTCGTTTTGAGTTTTAATAGTTAAACAAAATGTTTTGACTTCTAGATCTGCATAAGTGTGAGAAAGAAGAAACGGCCAAAATGAGCTACGTGCTCAGCTCTGGAGGTTAATGAACATAAATACGTATATATGTGCTCCATGGACAGGTGCAGGGCTGAGGAAATTGGCTGGGGAAGTTGAGGTTAGAAAGCAACCTTTGTAAATTGATCTTGGGTAGCTGGTTTAGTTCAATTAGTTCCCTATTGCCATGCTCTTGCCAGTAGAGTGCTGTAAGTCAATGCCACCCTGCCCTTTTCCACCCGAAGCCATCCACTGTAGGAGATGTGTGCAGCCCCTCGTGGTGGGGTGTGGTGGGTACCACACAAGGGTAGGAAAGCAGCAGGTGCACAGACCGTGCGGGGGAGTGCAGGACTCCACACTCTCGATTCTGGGTCTAAGGTACATAGATGCTGCATTCTGGGGAAAACATCACTAGCACCATTCACTTAAAAAAATTCCACATAAGTAAGGGGGAAAAAAAAAAGGGTGAAACTATGGTATTCTGTACAGCAGAGGTGGAAAATCACAAACTTAATTTATATTTACAACAAACATAATTGTCTAATACATTAGAGTCTTGTCCTAAAGTTGGAACACAGATCTATCTCCCTTGCCAACAAAAATACCTGAATGGCTAATTATTGATAAAAGGTAAAACAGAACCAAGTCCTAGCTCTAAATGAATAATTTCTATTTGACTAAGACTATAGATTTCACACTATAACTGTTTTGATTTGCATAGCTTTAGAAATTACACATATTCCAAATATTTTCCTGGAATTCAAAGACCTTTTTCATATTTGTTTTAAAACTAATTCCAGCTCTTCTCTGATAAAGTAATTAGGGAAAACTTAAATTTTATTAGATCAATCTCAGATTAAATTATCACAGCTCCTTGCTAAGCTAATTATTTTGGTACTATATATTGTAAATTAATTAAATTAGCATTGTATGAGAGAATTTATTATTCTTTTTTCCTGAAGTGTGGGTTTGGATATATTGTAACTATTTTACTGTGTTAAGAACAATAAAATAAGCATTGTTTGGGGTTTTTAAAATGCTTTGTGAGCTCAATTACGTGAAATGTTCATAAAATACAAAGGATTTATTGTAGTAAAGCTTCTAGCTCTATTCACACAAGATCATATTTCCAAGCACAGAGACTTACCTTATATCACCAGTATGTCTTCAACATTGGCCTTAGAGAGCTCTGCTGTTCTTTATGATATAAAATTAATTGCCTTATATCCAGGTTACTTTCCTAACTTTTCTGCCTGTGATTAAAAATATTGATGCATACTTCTTTGTGCCCTCAAACATATAGATATTAATAAGTATATTGGGAGGTTTAAATGCTTTTTCTTCTGTGTATATTCACAGTTTCACTTTAGCTTTTCAATTTGGTATACCATAGACTTTTAAAAACCAACAAATAAAAGAAGGAATATTTTGGATAGCAAGTGTCCTAAAATAGGAAGGAATAATTTATTACCTAAATTACCTTAAAATAGACAAATCCATAAAATGACATTCGCATTGTTATTTTTTTAATTTATACACTTTTGCTCATACCTCAGAAATATGTACATGCTGCTGTCCCAGTTTGACAAAACCCTTAAGCACGTGTTTAACCTTCAGGGATGCTCTTTTATGTCTAAGTGTATGCATTAATAACTGACTGCACATGCTATAAGAGCCTAGACCACTTAAAACCATTCTGCAATTTGTTTCATCCAATTTGTCCATTTGTGTTTATGGTAACAAGTCTGCAAAGTCTGACTGAATGGACAAGACCTGCTGGGAAGGATTAAACCTCTAAGATGTGCCTTGCCAGGACTGATGCCCTGTCATCAGCAATAGCATGAGACCCAGAGAGTGCAGCAGCTCAGAAGTGGTCCTTTGCTTTTCACAGATGAATTGGAAAAACTTCCAGACTCTCAGCCCTTACACACTGATGTGTTTAGCACTCATTTACACTGTCATTGTAGACCTTTTGTTAGTCAGAGATTGGTGCCTAGAGGGATTAATTTTGTATAGAAAATGAACATTTAGTAGAGTCAAGTATTGTGTGCAGCTCTGCACTTTTACGAAGAGCAGACCTGGAATCTTCCTGCTCTGTTCAGACAAAACCAAAACCATTTACGTGCTTACACTTTCAAGCCCTTGCCAAAAGCTTGGTTCAAAAGCTTTTTCTCTTTTCTTGTTGTGAGTGCAGCTCATTCTTTCTTCTTGACCCTCTGCTTTCTCCATTTGTTCTCACTCTGAGTGATGCATACAGGGAAGTCTCTCTACTCAGATAAACCCTTCATGGATCTCTGTTTTGGATTTTGGGTGTTACTGTGTCAGCTAATTAGAGTAGGTTCAGCCTTGTGCGAAAATTTTTATAATAGAAACAAAATGGATTTCGAAATGAGGAAAGTGAGCAGGAGGGCTAGGGGAAGGCAGGGTATGGTCTGACACCCACAAACATCCTACACTGATGCTTATTTGTCCTGCTTTAAACTGCCTCTCAAGCTACTTGGTTCTAGAGGAGAAATTAAGTTTTCTCTCTCTTTTTTTTAACAGTCAAAAGTAAGACTGCCTGTTACACTTACCACTTTCAGTGCTCAAGCTGTAAAGCTACCTCATATTCTATAAACACATTTCTTCATCATTGTTTTCTCTTTTGCACTCATCTCTGTTAATCAACTGCTCCTTATGTAACATAGACTGTAATGAAAATACATGACACAAACTGCTCCAAGCCACAGATCATGAACCTCTCGTCTTGCACTTTCCAGTCGAGAAGCATTTTGTTTAAATTATGCGCATTGTGTTCATTCTGCCTTCAATTAGAGTAACCAGGTAAGGTAATTGGGCACCTAGCAAAAGTGGCAGCTGCAGGCAAATAATCATAGCTCCAGCACCTGCTCCCATGGCAACTGATGTGTTTACACTCACAAAAGTACACATTTTCTTCCTTCTACACAGTAGAGGAAAAAAGGATTTAGCGCTACAAGGAAAGAGCTTACAAGGATAAATGTTTAAGCAGCTTGTTGGAAGAAACAGCGTTTGTTCTTTAGAGTGAAAACATAGGGAGTGAAAATTACAATAAGGAGCTGTTATCAGACAACAATTAGGCATCATCTTCACCTCCTGAACTCAGCGTGAAGAGGCATCTCTCAGAGGCAGATCTCATTCCCTTTAAAACAAATTCCTCAAGAGAAAGGGGAGGCAGGTGGGATTCCAGAAGTTAGTCTTCAGCACAGCTTCTGCAGATGTGACTCCAGTGCTGCTGCAGAGGCATCGTGTTTAGAGAATATTTTGCAATGACTACTATTTTAGAAGTTTAAAACTATTCCTTCAAAGATACCATTAAAAAAAAAAAATATCATTGCTACCAGCTTTGGCTGTGAGTTCGTACATCTGCTGCATCTACTTGTGTGTTGGCAAGTGGCAGAGAGAGATGTGGGTGGAAGTTTAGGGCCTGAGCTATGTGCATACAGAGAAATTAAAAGACCTTTTACCTTTCCTCGCCTTCCCAACAGCTCAGCATCCTTTGCTTCTCCTTCAGTAAGTCCAAGGCAGCCAATACATAAGCGCTATTTTCACTTCCCTGCCCACATGTACTCTAAATTTAAATAGAAGAGAGACTTGACCATGCTGGGAATTTATAGCAAAGGAGTGTCTGATCATGTGGGTGGTTTAGCAAAAACAACTGTGAAGCAAGCAGAGATGAAATTGTAGGAAAACTGGTCAAGGGTAGCAGAGTTGACCTTGCTTAAATTCTCATGTGGAAAATGTGGGCATAAGAGTGCCTTAAGCTCTAGAAATATATCTGTCATATTCTTTCAAAAGATGGTGCTCTGAATGAGTATCTCATAAATAAACATTAAGAAATGTTAGTCGTGTATTTCTTGGACTTCTCTTTTCATTCTGTGAGCTGCTCGTCCTAATGAACACTTTTTCCTCTGCACTGTGTCTCCTGGTTGACTCAGAACAGATTCCAGTCACTAGAGTAACAAACCTGGAAGAAATAATTTATAAGCCCTTCCTCCAGCATGGAAGTCTGGACTCATGAAATAAACAGTTAAGATACTTCTGACATTCTGTAATGAGCTGGGAATCTTGAAAGGAGAAATTGCAACAGTGCAGCTGAAGTTGAATACATCTGCTCCTCATTACCACGAATTGTTCAAGCTTGGAGAATCCCATAAATTATGGTTGGACCAAATTTGGCAGTTCTGAACCAGGACTGGTGACTCATTGGCTGTTTATGACTGCAGCTTACCCCAAAGTTATAAAAGAAGCAGACCTGTTAGGATTGCAAAGTTCTGCATCCTTACCTGATACAGGAGGAAGAAATTATATGTCCTCTCCATTTAGCTACCATTTAACAGGATTCTGAGGGAAGATGTTAAAATATCTTGGTTTAAGACTGTCATTTATGATTTAAGCAATGAGAGCTGGTATTGCAATGAGACCCCCTGTACTCATATTCAAATTCACTTATGTCAGTGGATCTGTGCTGGGGCATTGGTCTCTCCCTGCGGAGATTTCATTGCCAGATTGTGTTTTAAATGTTCTGATTTTTTTTTCTTCAGATGAAAAGTTCTGTTATGGCCAAACAGATGGAGTACTTCAATAGCATTGAGCACATCAGGATTTAGCTCTGCAGAAGTGACCCCTGGCTCTGCCATACGTGGTCTAGGTGATGTGGTGCATGCTTTTTTTTCCCTCTGCCTCTTTTTCAGATTTTCCATGTATGAAATGTTACTGATCTACTTAATATTGCTTAGGAATACAATATGCACTTCAAAAGTTTTTGATTTTTTTTGGTCCAAATTATCTGTAATTTTCAGATTATAATGATATTACCTAATTACTTTTAGATTTAATTTCTGCTATCAACGATGCTTGGCTGCAACCCTTTAGAAGAGCTGTGACAGATTTGCCTTAGTGATTGCTCATAAAATGTCAGTTACATGGAAGTGACATCAAATGAAAATGTTAGATGTGGTACCCCATGTAAAGGTAATAGAAGATATTAATACATACCTACCAAAAGACTTCATCGATGTTTTAATCACTTTCTAAAAAGATTCTTTTGGTATANTTTGTTTTGTTTTTTTTTTTTTTTTTTTTTTTTAAATCACTTTGAGCAGATTCAGTCATTTCTGCTCACTTGAAATGCACTATTTCAGTGCAGTCTCAGTGGGAATACTGTCACTGCACAAAGATGTACAAAAGAGTTCTAGGTTATTTAGGAGGACTGAATCCAATACCTTACTTAGGGAAGAACTTATGATGAGCTAATAAAATATTCTTCCTTAATACATGAAAGACACCAGAGAAATATGAAAAAAGGCCCTACAAACTATAGACTAATTTACTCCATCAAGATGTAAACATTTTGCAAATGGTATGACTTTACCAGTCTCATTTTGGAACAGAAAAATTGTGGCAATTTAAAAAAGTCTTCTTCCAAAGTTTTCTAGATAAAATTTTATGTACTTTCTGTATAATTTTTATTTTGAAGAAAAGTATTCTAAAGCAAAGTAAAAACAAGTCAACAGAGAAAAATGTTGCTTGGCAATGTATTTTCTTGTTTTGAATTTCTTGTTTCAAATTTCATGTGTAAATTATTAGTATGTCACTTTTTAAAGAGTTTCTCTGCTGCCCAAATGACTTATGGCTTATTTTTCAATTTGTTGGCCAATTAAGGTAGTGTAATACAGGCTATAGAAATAAAGGATAGAAGAGCCATTTGATTTTTGATATCCATTTGAAGACGTTTTTTACATAAGCTAGAAAAACCTTAAGTTTTATTTTAAAAATCAGTCCTGTAAGCGGTATGAGGAGCTGACTTTTGTGTGCCTGTATTTGAGGAGTACAGTCCCTGTCAGAACAGGGGGGCAAGGTGCTGCTGAAGCATTCTGAACATACACTGAAGTTTCCACAAGATCAAATGAAAAATGAAGCGGATCAGTGAAAAAAAATTTAAAATGTGGCTTTTTGAACAGAACATGCATAATTTATTGAAATACACAGTGGATTTTTAAGAATTTTCAGAATGTTCTTTTTCATGATATGTATCATTTGTGAATGTGTTGATGTAGAGTGCCACTGTGGAGAGTAACCCCAGAAGAAAACCCAAAACCCACTAACACTTGCACTAATGTCTTTTCAGCTGTAGGAGCCAGCCTCCTCTCTTCCAGCCCCAGTGCAGTTACTCTAAGTATATTGGATCAAACAGGATATTTGTGTCATTCCAGACTCAGATTAGCAATACAGACAGCTCAACAAGTGATGCATACCTAATTATGTTGTAATTGAATCATACATCAATATCTTGTGCTATCAGTGCTCAATGTAATCCCAGTCAACATTATTCTAATCATTTAAATGACACCAGTGAAGATAGTATGAAAGCAATACAATTTCACTGTATGACTCTGTTCAATGTTCTCACAAACAAATTTTCGCCGTAAATGGATCAAGGAAGGGACAGGAGCTCTGCCCTTGGCCAGCACTTGGGTAAGGGTGTGCAAATGCCCTTCTTGCCCCAAAGTGCTCAGGAAGGTGAAAGGATGGGTTTATTTAAGGTAAAGCAGAAAACAACAAAACCAACCATCTTATTTTCATTGTTCTTTCCCCATCCCCCAGAAGCTGCAGTCCGAGCATTTATTTCTGCTTTTGTTAGATTCAAAGGTCTTCTCAATAGTTTACTAATATTACTGTAGGCAGGCTGATGGGATCCAAGTTTAATTAAGGACTATATTTAATTTGGTTTGTTTATCATGACTTAAAAAACCAAACAAAGCCCAAACAACCAAGAAACATAAGGCAGCCATTCATCAAACGTGTTCCTATTAAAAGTGGCATTTGCCCTACATCTGGAAAAGGCAAAGGACTTTGCAATACCGAAGTATGGCTTTCTGAGTCTCTGCTGGAAATGACCTTTCCAAAGTCTTGTATCTCTGTTGTGTCCTGAAGTTTTCTTCCTTCTCTTACCTTTGAAAGGCTGCTCCCCCTCAGGATAAGTCAGGGTACATCTCCTCTATGGTCACAAACGTGTGGGCCTATTTCATAGCTCCCCTTTTGACATTGTCCTGTGAGGTTCCACTGCAACTCTGTACTGTAAGACCTCCATAAGGCTCAGGAGACGAGAAATCAGTGGAAAATATTTTTTTGAGAAACAGGGAGAGATAGCCAAAGCACAGCATCTGCATTTGGTTGTCTCCATCCTTGGTGAAGGGCCTTGACAATCCCTTGGATATAGCTGGCTTGCTCTGCCAGAGCCCTCATGGATATTCCCTGGGGACCTCCAGCAGCAACAACCCCTCAGGGCACTGATAGTGAAGTCTTTTTTCTGTCATTCCGCTGAGAAGTCCTATTCACAGTTCCATATACAGTATTTCTAAGCTCATGGGTACCCTGTGCATCTCAGTTAATATTTGGAATCTGCTTTCTGAGAGAAAGTCTGCAGGATGGAGGCACTGCCACTGCCATTTGCTGATGCACAGGGACTAGCATGTACAATTGAGGTTAATTGACCACCCAGGCTCTGTGGTCTTTGCTTCACACCACATGAGAGAAAGATTAAAAATAGACTGAGGCAGTGTCCAGAGCACAGAAAGGAAACAACTCAGTTCTACAGAGGAGCTTAAAATCTTCTTGGGAACATTTTGAAATTTTTATACTTTGAAGCATCAGAAGGCACAAGAAAGGCTGTTTCTATCTGAGCTATCTTGTTTTTTTTTTCTTTTTTATTGCAACAGGAGTTAGTGTATTATTGGAAAAACATGAAGGTTTTGTCTTAAAGGAATGTATCATCTCACCTGAGGATAAATTCAGGAAATGTAGCAATTTCATTTGCTGTCAAAGTGTCCCACATGAAGGATTATATACTTTTTTTCACTTTTGTAGAAGCAAATGTATTTTCCATATTTTGACAGTTGTTAGCAAAAAAAGCCTTAAGATGGTTGTTCTAGAAGTAATGTCAACATTCTTTCATGAGATGTTCTGTTTGCAACCTAACGTTTGACAGTCCACCAGGACTGCAAAACTTTCTCTTCACACAACATAGTCTTATGATAAAACTCCTGGTAACTTTGATGCTGTGGCCAAAATCACTCCCTCGTTTGCTCCAGAAGGTAATGATCCTTTGATTTTTTGGGCAAGTGTCTTGCCTTTCTGAGTAAATATTGCCATTGCAGTTACTTGCATTTCACCATCCATACAAGGATAAAACTGAACTGATACAGCTGGACCTGCCTGGGGGAATAACAAGAACTGCCCAAAGTTCTCCCTAGAGTTCTCTGGGTTATAAAGGTGAGACCTCTGAGGTCTGTTTAGTTATGAAAGTGGTTCAAAGTTCTGAAAATCACCAAATTTTAAACTGGTCTACTGCTGCAAACCAGTTCACTGTCCCATCTATGCATGTGACTGTTTGGGGGTTCTCAGACCCCTCAGGGTCTCAGGGAATAAACAAATTAAGCCATTCCCACAGGCACACCGCTAATACCCAGAGACTTCACAATCAAATCTCATAACTGCAGCTCACTTCCAACCCTTGCCACAGAGCCACTGCTGGACTCCTTCCTGGAGGGGGAAATTATCCAAAGCCTGTAATTTTCTTCAAGTGTGCGGTAACTCTTGCTGGCATTAGTGGGAGGTAGTAGAAAACACAACCACCTAAGATGACTTTACTCGAGTCATAGGGATAATTTACGCTGTCAAGAAAAGGACTGTACCCTGCCCGAGGTCAGGCTGACTGGGCAAGAAAAGATCTCCAACAGCTTAGCTGCTCTTTCAGTCAAGTGTTGCCCACTTGCTTAGTGCCAGCATTTCAGAGACAGTTCCAGACAAATGTAGATGTCCTGCAGGCAGGTGTTTATTTGAATTTTCATCTCTTCGTCTATATAAACATGCTTTGAATCTCTCTGCAGGCTATTAATAGGCGTGGGGATGTCACTAAAACTACAATAAACCAAAACTCTGTGGCTTAAGGAAATGGTTGTTTGTGCAGGGAAGGCAAGGACTGATTGGCTTTTGACACTGATCACCTTCCTTGTGGCTAAATACAATCCATAATAGGAATGACGCATGGATGTGGGAAATATAAGAGCCTATCTTTTCTTTGCTTCTACTGTCACTACTGAAAATATGAGGAAAATTATTGACAAGTCATCCCAAATTTTCCTATTGCTAGAGAGGTAAAAACTACACTTAAACGTGCTATTTTTAAAAATGCTGTTGCTGGTGTGATGCGTAAGATGGGGCACAAAAGGGGTCATTTGGCACCAACTGAGTGTGGAGACTCGCAAGCTTGCTTTTCCCAGCTTAGAAAGACACTCGTGGCTCTAAGTTGCTCATATTAAGCACAGCTACTTTCCTGTTGGTCCCTTGGCTTTTATTATCCATTACTTCAGCTCTAACAGTTCTTGCCTGCCTTTTATTTTGACAGACTGCATTGCTTGGATACTAATACTGTATTTCTTTTGAATTTAATCTGCCAAAATGGAACAAAGCTGTTTTCTTGAGTACAATATCTTTCTCAAACCAAGGACATTTGGCCTTTACAACCAGCTGCATAGGTTACAAACATTTTAGAGATTGTAACTTTGTTATGGGAAAGGGACATAAAACAGTCAGGTTTGAAATATTTACAGCTGAAGGGAGTGCAGAATGGGTAATCAGCTTTCTACCAGAATTGGATATAAGATCAAATTATAGAGATGTTAATAGGACCCTTTATGGTGCTAGAAAATTTCCTGCCCCTTTCTGAGACCAGACTTTGCTTTCCTTCGTGGCAGACTTCTTCCATCTTTGTGTTCCTTCACATTTCCAAAGTGTAAATGACTTACGGATGGCCCAACAAATTCTAAGTTAAATTACATCCAGTGCTGCACTGAGGCATATTACTCAAGGCTTTCTATCCATCACCTTTGAATTTACAGCAGCTTTATCCATCCTTTTGAGGGCTGAAGCCTTCTGTTCTTGGCATGTTTCTTAGAGGTTTTCTGGAGAGTTTGACCAAAAACCAATTGCTTTACTTTTAAGATAGACATATAAAAGTAGGTTATTTTTTTACAATTATTTTGAATGGCAGTGGTTCTTCAAGTATTAAGGTAAAAAAGGTGCAGTTCAACAAGGTCGAGCTGGAGCAGTTTCTTTCATCTTCACTATGCAAATCTATCCATAGTTGTTGATAATCACCCATTGATAATCAGCTGTTGATAGTCTTTGGAAATGCAGAGTGATAACGCAACTGTATTATATATATTTCTTAATCTTGCTTAGTTTATTGAACCATTTTTAAATTCTTGCATCTGAGCAAAATGAATTTTCCTTTTACAGATGCTCGTTTTCCTTGTCATAATAATTTTTACCGTAAGGAAAGAGCATTGTTTGGAAAGCAAGGAGAAAATGTAACATTCTCAATTGTTAATGTAGCATTTCTAAATGTGATATTTAAATTAAGTCAAAATTTTCCAGAATAAGTGTACTTACATTACACTTACACTTACACTAGGTAAAGTTCAGGTTGAAATATATTACTTGCTCAAATTCTTTTGGAAACTAAATATACAGATGAGCTGAACTGCACCAAACAAGATCTTGAAAATATAGATATCAGTTCTCCATGATAAGAAAATTTTACAGTTATTGAAATAATCTATCATTATTATTGCTGCTAATGAAACACTAAGATTTCATCAAGTCTTCAAAGTAGTCATTTAATATAATATTGTATAGCATTTCATTATTACAAAACTGTTCAGACCTTCTGCGGAAGATGGAAAATGCTGTTTTCCTTTGTTTTGTTTTGATTTTTTAAAATTAATTAATGAATCAAGTTGAATTCAGCATGGACAAAAAAAGTGACCTTGACGAACAAAATCCATCTAATATCTTTGTCCCTTCTATGTGTTCTACCTATCTGGCACTGATTTATAAGAAGAGCTTGCAGAGAGCTGTTGCTAGGGGACAGAGCTTTTGTAGGTCCCCATTAAAGCAATATTCCTGAAGAAGAAAAGTAATTTACATGTTTCAAGTGTTGCCTACCAAAAAAAAAAATTAATCAAGCCAAAATAAGTTATTAAAGGGAACAAGCATCATCTATACAAGTAGAAACCCTTGTGCCAGGACAAATAAAGGAGTACAGGTCACACACTCTGATCTAGATGCTACTCCTTTGCACCCTGGCAGACAACCTTGGTGATTTTTTATTTTATTAAATTCCTTCCAATTTATACCTCATAACCAAGGTCAGAATGTTTAGAATGAATTTTACCTACCATATACATTCCCTACTTCCATTTAACAGCATAACTTTGATGTTAACCAAACTCCAGGGTAAAAGCCACAGGAGGGAAGAGCACTGTCAAGACCACATCTTGTTTCCCAAGCAGTCAAATGCTTTCTGAACTGTTGCCCTGGAGGGGAGTCTGCCCTACTGGGAAGAAGCACCCCTGTGATGGGACTGTGTTTTTACAGCTCTTTATGTCCAGCTCTTTAGTTCCTCTTGTTTGTTTTGGTGGTGGNTCATTAATTCATTATGAAATAGTTCAGGACCTTCATTAAATTCAAATATAAGCAGTGGGTTTTGGGGTTTTTTTTTGGTTTGTTTTTTGTTTTTTGGGTTTTTTTTGTTTTTGTTTTTGTTTTTTGTTTTTGTTTTTCTTTTTAACTGCTCCATGCATATAAATGCATCTGAAACCTTGCTTTTATGTAGCTTTTATATAGCTTATCGTTTAAACAGAAAATGTGGATAGCTGACTGTGAAAACTCAATTTTTTTTCCCTTCCTGTTTCTAAAAGCTTATTTTTGCAGGACTTAGAGATTCATTGCTTTCTCCCTTTCTTTCTCTCTTTCCCTCTTCCTTCCTTCCTTCCTTCCTTCCTTGCTTCCTTCCTTCCTTCCTTCCTTCCTTTTTCTTCATACATATCATTGATGAGACTGCATTTCCATGAATATTGCTCAGAATTTATGGCTTTTGCCAGAATTAGCACTGCATTGACATCAACCTTTTCTCCTTGCCTAGATGACCATCAAATGGATGTGAAAATGCTCACCCTTGATGGGATGAATATATATGACCACATAAATCATTCCCTGTTTTCTTAAGTGGCTTGAGTGAGTATGTGACCAACATGATTCTTCCTTTCTTACTTTGGTACCTAATCAGGGAAGATTAGATTAAACCAGCTCTGGAAACTGTATCTTCAGCTAATGGTTGGACAAAGCCATGCTAGTGACTCTAGGCAGCTCAATGTGGCTTTCAAACCCCAGAATAATAAAACACTATTGGCAGAGGCTCCAATGAAGTCTGCATTGCAGAATACATAACAAAATCTGTCTCAGCAAAGGTTTTTGTAGAAAGAAAGTGAAATATATTATGGATTGTTTGTTGTGTGATACAGCAAGAATAAGTGAAGGTCCCAGATGGCTTTAGGATCCTGTTTTCTTAGGCTGCCTTGCTATGCATGTACACAGACAGTTCCCTTCCAGCACAGTCTTAACTATATAGCAAAACCAAAAGATAAAAGTGGGAAAGGGATTTCTAATAAAACTTAAAAGTAGACCTTTGGCACAGCTAAAAATTGGACCTAACCTTTCCACATCTTGATTCTACTGAAGATTGGATGTGCACAACTAATTATTGCTAATTTACTTTTGAAGTGATGTCTGGCTGAACTATACAGATTTTTTTGATTTTTTTCCCCCCAGAAAGTCATCTTTAGAACACCTTTGTGCATTAAAGTAACTACAGAAACAAAAACACACGTAAAAATGAAATGTCTTTGGGCAAACAGTGTACAGACACCTGTGAAAGAATGCTCCTTTTCAGAATGAGCTGAGTATGACACCGCATTTCTCTGCTAAGACACGGCGAGCCTGATATTGTACATTGTGTGTGACTGCTGCCATTTGCTATCAGTATCTTTCAATGTCTAATACAAATATTTTCGTATCACTTTCAGAAACTGGAAGACCAGTCCAGTATGACCCCATATTGCCAATTCATCTTTACAGTCTCAGCAGAGGGAAGCAGTGAGCTCTTTCTAAGAATTACATCTTGGGAAAGGGGAGGAGTGAGGGTTTCTTCCATTCTCCCACTGCAAAGCAAACAGAAAACTATTCATCTGAACCAGTATCAGCACTTCAAGTTTCTACAGATGCCACTATTTCTATTTCAAACTGAAACTGAATGATAAGAATAGCAGCTCATGTCTGACACCAATGGGACACCCACCTTTCTTCCCCCACCGCCCAAAGACCCATTGACCCTTTACAACCCGAGGGCATAAAGCGGTGCCCACCGAGGCAGCAGGAAGGTGTCAGTGCTGGTTTGTGTGACAAGGACATTCCAGTAATAGCCAGAGTGCCACTGCTATGGAAAAATACTTGTGGAGGTGAAGAAAATCGGAGCTGGAGGGCTGAGGGGATAAGAACACAAACTCCAAAATCACTGTTAGAGTTGTCAGAGCCCATATAGCAGGTGTACAATAGCTTAAAAGTATGGAACAAGTGACAGCTATGCATTGGGGCTCCAGTTTGTATTTCCATCGTTTCCCCCACAGCATGCCCTGCAGCCTGCCTTGCTCCATGAGGCTCTGAGGACACAGAGAAGCAGAGGCTTTGCAAATATCTGCTCAGAATAAAGAGGTTTTACACAAAGTTTTCACAAAGTTCTTTTCACAAAAAACCCCCAAACTTTTCACAAAGTTTTTATCAGTTCCTGCCTGTTTATCAGAAGTGGGATAGCCATGTTCATGGAGCTGCACAAATAACCATTCCTTGCCAGCTGGGTAAGGAAATGCCTGTTCTTTAAACTAATAAATCCAAGCTGTTTCATAAATAAGAATGAATACAATGGAATTACACAAGTACAAGGATAAAATAAGAAAACTTAAAAACTATATGAGTTCCAACTAGCAAGGGACATGGTAAGCAATACAATTTTCAGTGAATACATTAGAAATAGGATGGAAAAGGAGAAAGTTATTGAACAAAGTGTTCTACAGAGAAAAAGAATAATTTTCTTTCATCAGAGAAAACAGAAATTAATTATTTGCTTTACTCTTTGTGGAAAAGATAGATTGTGCTGGATATTTTAACATATTAATTTTAACGAGTTGCTCAGAATTCAGGCTGGAGTAGAGAAGAGAACAGTTTAGGGAATACTTACGTAAAATTGTTACATTAAAATTCTCAGGATTTGATGAAATTCGTCCCAAGAAATGACCCATAGTAATCTCTGAATGATTAGTGATTATCTCCTGGAAGTTACAGGGAGGAAAGATCCTAGAAAACTAAGAAAAACAAAACCTTTCATAACTTTTTTTAGGAGGAGCCAAGGAATTATAAATCAGTCTGGTTTCAGTTCCTGGAAACAATATGAAACAAATTATTAAGGTGATTTTAAGTACCTACAAAATATAAAGGTTGTAACATCAGCCAACAAGAAGCTGCCAAGAAAGGATCATATCACATTTTCCTGATTACCTTCTTTGAGAATGGTGGCAGACTAGTGTAGAAAGAAGAAAGCAGTAGATATGGATGTAAATTTGATAGTGTTCTTAGACATTTTTTCAACATTAGAATCTTATAAATTGAGGAAATATGGCATGCATGGATTTGCCTTTGGGTAGCTATAAAAGTAGTTGAAAACTTCATAATCAGTGAAACCACATCAAACATGGAGGACACTCTGAGTAAATCCCCTTAAAACTGGCATTTGGTCAAATTCTACTTGGTATCTTCATGAAAAATGTGAATAGTAGAATGGAGAATATACCTTTCAATTTATGGCTTGTGCAAAGATGAAAAGAGTTTTAAGTATTTTGGGGAAAATGCTAAAAGTGCTTGTGGCAGCTTGGAGAGTTGCTCAGAAACCTGAAAGATTGCAGCCAAGTATTTATGAATCAAAGTTCTCCTGTGCCTAAGGAAAAGTGCAAATTTGAAAAGAAATTTGAAACTGGATATTTTTCTTTAGAAAAGGAAACAGTACAGTGGAAAAAGATACAGTAGGAAAGTATTTTTAATTTTAGATTCATGAGGCAGAAGTTTGTACAGAAAACATCTAGTTACACCTCTCACTTAACTCCAGAGAAGCCTTGGAATGTTTATGATCTCTGTTTGGGAACTGCATTTTTAAGACAAAGACAAAGACAAAGACAAGAGAATCCAGGAGTGTGAATGATGGATTTAGAAAGCATGACCTAGGAGAGCCCTGGCTCACTGAGAGGTGGTAGAGGGTGACTTGATCATAGGTAGTTACAATATCAATAATCATCAAATGTTTTCCAAGGACTAAAGAAATCAATTTTTCTTTCATCATAGATGATTTTGGATGCAAAAGCTTAGGAAACCTGGGAGGATGATGAAGCATAAGACTGGAAAACCTGCAGATACAGAGAATTTGCTGTTATGAGAAATTTTTAAGATCAGGGTACAACTTATGAAGGGTGGTCAAGGCCTGTATGATCTTGGTTTTGGTGGGGACATTACTTTAAATGATCCCTGGGGTACACTTTGCGTCTAGAAACCACAAAACGACATCTGAATAGAAGTTAGAGAGAATTCATTGCTACTCATCTGGTAGAACCAATGCTGAAGGAGAGGAAAAATGTCAATCTGAGGACAAGAATATGAGTTTTTGAGATGTGGACTCACATTGTTTTATGAAGGAGAACAATAATCTCTTTCTAATGTTAAACATGCCAACTTTCAGAACCTATTGGTTCTTACCACTTCCTGTCATGTAATTATTTTGCAGTCTCTAAAAACTGTTACACAACTACAGGATATTATGCTTTTGTCTTGATTTTCTAAAAGCAAGAATATTTTGAGTATTCCATTAAAAAGCTCTGAAGACAATCCATTTTTGTCTTTCTTTACAATTTTCCACATTAAATTTTCATGTGGTAATTTTCTGACATATGGAATAAGTGAATTAATTTGTAGGATTGAGAATTCAGGTTCAGAGTCACAAGGTGATGGAGAAGAAAGGGGTAAGACAATTTACCCTATATTTGAATGCCAGCTCACAAGGTACTGTTTTGTCTGGTCACGAACAAAAACCAGTAATGAGCTGAATGTATTAATTCAATTTATATGATTGAATAATCTTTGGCTGTCAAGTTATATGCTTTGTGAAAGCCTGAATGTGGATTGTCAAATTGTCCATCCAGGAAGAAAAAAGCCTTTTACTTACAATGGGCTAATGATTGTTTGACAATTTAATTATACAGCAGGGGAGTTCTGAAGAGGAAATAGGGTATGGAGGCAAGTCTGCTTCTCCACACTGAAGTTTATTGCTTTGAGATGAATCTGAAGACACAGTATATTGCATACAGAGCAGGTTTCTCACTCCACACTTTCTAAACAGCTTGTTGTATGCGTACAGACAGGGGGACATTGTTAAAATTTGATCTGAAGCTAAATTGATAAGAACTTTGCTTCTATACCTGACACTGGACTGTACAAACCTTTGGACCTATCTTGTCAGTTATGGTTCCTTTTAAAAACCAATGGCTTTTACTTGCTGTAACTTTATTCATGCTTTGTCCATATAAATTTTCAGTTAGTTGGTTGGCATCCCACATTTCATCTGTATGGTGTCTCATTTTAAAACCAGGGTCCTGGTCCAGACTTTCTGTGGCCAGAACCTTGTGTGTTTCTCTAGGGCATCCAAAGAGCGAGATGCATCTTCCGGATCCTCAGGATAGCTCAGGATATGGCAATACAAGAGATAAGCAAGAACTCTGGTGATCAGCATGACTAGGAAAGTTTGGCCTTGAACAGCAGGGTTGAGGAAATGAAAATATCTGCAAAATTATTCATCAATCACTTCTAAGCTTCTTTAACTTGTTTGCTAAACTGATAGACTTGTGAAGTGTCAATTTTAAAGGAAGATTTTTTACAATAGCGTATATCACATATTCGGTGTCTCTGAGCTCAGATTAACTCAGCTCACAAAAGTTGCAAAACAATTATCAGACACTAAATTCTCCTTTACACTGACTTGAACTAGATTTAAACCAGTGACCTAGAGAGGACAGTGTTGCTAAGGTGCTGTTAATTTCCCTTTCAGTGATTTTCCTTCTTTACAAAGAGTGAGGAGCTGAAAAAGTTTGAAATCAAACATTTAACTCAAATATCCTTAGACACAAACACATTCTGTCGCCTTTAAAATGGACATACTCTTCCTTTGCTTCACAGTTTGAAGGGGGAACATAGAAACACAGTGAACATTAAGCCTTTTTCCAAAAAGCAATATTTTTTGATCATAAAGGACAATGCAGAGACTGAAGTCTGTTTCTGTTAAAAACAGGCACATCGCCACGTGTCTTGTTAGCACTGATAACTTCCAGATGGCACTACTGACTCTCGTAGTCTGGCTGGCTGTGTCTGGGAACCCTTAGCACAAGCTGGAGAAAATGTCTATTAGCACTTGTGGTACAGCTTGGAAAGGTGGTGGGAATATCAGGGAAGAGGATCAGTTCTGCACTGTATTCCTTTGCCTGAGGTTCATGTTTTCGCATAGAGTTTTAGATCACATCCAGGTGCTCTAACGTGTTGTCGAAACATGAATGCCCTTTTTAAATCAACTTGGATAACAAGCATAATAACAGTGTAATAAAAATTGAAAAATGCTAAGTGCTACTGCGTGAAAAGCCAGGTTCTTTGTTTTAACTTTTTAATTAGACTGCTTCTTCAAATAAAATAACCCTGAAGAACAGAGTTATTTTTACTGATTGAAAAGTCAAATTTTCTAGATAATGGCATCAGAGGACTCCATGCATTCTATTCTCTCTGGGTTTCTTCATGAGATGTATTAGATTTGTATTGCCTCTCATACAGTCCTTACTGACAACACCCATACTGTAGATATTATTACATTACAAAACAGACACATTCTTCCTTTAGAAACAGAAAGAGAATTGTGCTCCACAGAATTTATGAAAGTTATTTATATTTTCCTGCTGTGTATCAGCATTCTCCAGTCTTTGTGCATGTTTTTCTCCACATGTGCTTTCTAAAGTGTGTGACAGGACTGCCCTTCTTTGAATGACTTTTTATTTGTACTGTCCCTTAGAAACAGTTCCCCAGTTTCTGTAGATTGACAGAAGGGTTGAGGTTGAAGAGGCCTCTAGAGGTCCATCTTCCCCAAATCCCTGCTCAAGCAGAGCCACCTAGAGCAGGTTGCACAGGACCGTATCTTTTGAATATCTCCAAGTACGGAGACTCCACAACCTCTCTGGGCAACCTCTGCTAGTGCTCAGCCACCCTCACAGTCAAAAAGTGTTTCCTGCTGTTCAGTGGGAACCCATGTGTTTCAGTTTGTGCCCATTGCCTCTGGTCCTGTCACTGGGCACCACTGAATAGAGCCTGGCTCTGCCTTCTTTGTGTTATTGGCAAATTTGCTGAGGGTGTGCTCTGTCCCATCATCCAGACCATTAATGAGAATGTTAAACAGGTTTTATTTATTAATAAAGCCTGGGAAAGCAAAATGCCTAATTTCTCATGCTAGAAGGGTGGTGCTATAAGTCTGCTAGGAAAAACACTGGTATTTTTGTGCATTTCTTTTTAGGATTCATGAGATGCAATGATGGAGCTGAGAAGACAATTTGCTTTTAATTGAACCCTCCTCCCTTCTCCCAAACCAATTTTGAGTCTTGTTTGGAATCACACAGAAATTTGTTGCTCTGCACAAAAAAGGGAATCTTGGGAATCAAAAGTATTCCAAAATAAAGCTAATTATGCAACACTTTTTAATGAGTTCTTTTTGATGAATAATTGGTGCCTCTTGGGCTAGATGGTAGGCATTTTGTCTTGAGCTAGACCTTGTTCATGGGTTTCATGAATGGTATTAAGTTGCTTTTTTTTTTCCCTCTGGAAATTGCTAGATCTAGCCTTTGTATAATCATGAAAGAACCAAGTGGGAATAACAATTGGTAGTTAGATAGCTCTTCCTCTCATTTCTATAGATCTGTCTTATAAATTGTAGTCTAGATAAATATAGTCTAGACTAAAATATAGTCCTATAGTCTAGAACTCATCCAAATTGGATTATCCATGGCTAAGTGTTGTGGGGGTTTTTTGCTGTTAACTGTTATAATTGAGAATATCATTGGCTGTACTTAAGTTTTTCTTACCTTTTCTCATTAAAAAAGTCCTCTATCCTATGAGATTTGATGATTTTAGAATGGATCTGTTTTCTTCCAGTAAAAAATGTGAAACTTGAGTACACTGTCTTGAAAAAAATAGACATAAAATAGACACAAAGTTTAAGGAACAAATATTTTTTTTCCTTTTCTCCTTCTACTGTCATCTCCAAGCTGAGAATCAAAGGTTGCTTCTTAAAGGTAAACTTAAAAGTTAGTTTGCTCAATATTTTTTTTTCAACAGGACAAAAAGAGACTCTGTCCAACATGCACATTTGTGTTCAGATGACTACATAAATGTGTTCATATTTCTTTTCATGGGTTAGACAATTTCATTGAAGTGGTCCTCCTGTCATTCAACGTTTCACTTTATGAGATGAAAAACATTTAAAGGAAAACCCAGAAAATAAGAAAATCCATTGTAAAAGTAAAGTGTATGTTTTTTTCCATTAGTTTCCCAAGATCAAACCTTCTACATTGTATCAGAATTCTGTTTTAAAATCTTTTTAAATATTCTTTTTTTTACAGTTTCTAATTAAAAACTAGTTTGTGGGTTAGTTTCTTTTGGTCAGATTCTTGAAAAAAAACCAGTTTCTAAATTATATGAATTAATATGTGTTTTCCTTCCCT